>JANZLC010051172.1:0-15159 GCA_026413385.1 Erythroxylum gracilipes
CAAATGTGACTGTGTAGCAATCCTATTATGCATGATCAGTCCTATACACTCTCAATCTAGCCTATCCTATGCCAATTTACCATTTTACCCCTTTCAATTGAGGGTGGGATGTTACAAACTATGCTTACTCTATTCTAGTAGTTGAAGTATTTTTTAGAAACTACATATTTAACATAACCTTATACTTAAAAAAATATACAATTCATCAAACTTTGAAATACAAGCAGAAGAATTTTTCATTTGATTGAAAAAAAACAAAAATTAGTTTATGTAGAAGTTAATGTGTGTATATATTGTGAATGCTTATAGCAATTAGAAAATCAGACTATTTACTTATACTCATTTACCCTTAGATTTTGTATATATTTTTAGATTATTGCATAAGATGCTTTTCTTGTCATTGTCACTAATATTTAATTACTTTTAGTGATAGAAACTTTGAATAATTTGAATGAGTTTAATGATAATGTAAAGATAAATGAAAACGATGAATATATAATGATTTGTTTAATCTCGCTACTACCTTTTTCAAATTTAATTGGAAGAATATTAATAAATGCCTTTAAACAAAATTCAACAGAGTATATTGATGTCCAGTTGAAAACAAGTATAGTAAAATGAGGGATAAATTGAATAATTTCAATAATTTACTTAAAGAAATTAGAATCATTTATAACTCCTTTATTAATAAACTAAGGCTACAAATGCTTATTGGGACAATCTAGTAGAATATCGATTTTCTTATTAATATATTATATTATATGTAAATATTTCATCATTATAGATGCATAAAATAGTTTACAAATTCAAGAAGAAAGGATAAGGAGAATTTTCACATTTTGTCATTTTTTTCAGATATTACTATAACTAGTTTGAGTACACATATATCAACTAAATCTCCATTAAACATAGAATTAAGGTAGGTAAAGTTTCTTCCTTTAACGAAAAAAAGATCAAGTTATAAGTTCTCTTTCTAAAAAAAACGACCTAGAAAAAGCCAAAAACTATATATCCTAGCATTTTAGAAAATATCTTAGTTATAATCAGTGAACAATCAAATGGAAAGAATGATTTGTTGACATAATTAATTAGAGATAATAGATTTGAAGTTTCATCAATTAATCAAAATATTAATACAATGAAGAAACGTTTGAAATCTTTATATGAACTGGGTATTAAGGGTATGCAATATGGAAAAACAATAAAGGTTTTACATAATTCTCCAATTTATGGGGAGATCTTATGAACATAACAATTGTAAGGAAGTTAAATTAGAGTATACTTTTTAGGCTCTTTTTTTATTAAGACTATTATATGGTTTGAACATTTTAAGTATATATTTTACATGGATCCTTTAACAGAATGTTTAATATGAATTGATAATATTTATGTTATATGTTTTGCTATTTGAGAATAGTTTTACCATTAATTTAATCTTTATAATTATTAATGTTAATATTGTATATACATAGCCTCATTATCATATTTTTTAATTATATTTAAATATCAAAATGATCAAGAGAATATTGATATTTTGTAAGTTGTGAAAGAGTACCAAAATTTTCATTTGCATAAGCAACCATGTAGAATATCTACTTTATTAGGTCATGATTAAGTATTGAAACTTTTGAATGAAAATTCTATAAGGATTTATGAAAACTCAAGAATGAGCAAGACAATATTTTAAAGCTTATATGATGATTTAAAAAGTTTATAAGACTTGAAGTTAATTAGTCACTTAATTGTCGAGGAGCAAGTTGCAATTTTTTAAAAAATGATGAATAGTGAGAAAACTAAATTCAATGTAGAGTTCTTTCAAGAATCAACCTAGACAATTTCAAAGTATTTTACTAAGTTTTATATGTTGTTAAACGTCTTGTAAAAAGTCATTACTTCACCATCTTTTATCAGTACACCTCTTGATATTCAACATAATTCAAAATACAATCCTTATGTTCATGTACATTCAAATACTGTATATTCTTATTTTTATTATACCTTTTTATTTAATTAATTTTTTTAATAATATATTTTTATTTTGTAGGATTGTATAGGACCAATAGATGATACATATATTGATGTACATATTCTAATAGATGAATAAATACTATATAGGAGAAAAAATGATCCAATCCAAACTGTTACAAGTTATTTCTCATTTAACATGTGCTTCATAAATATAATAGTTGGATAGGAAAGTAATGCAAATGAATCGCAAGTTTTTTTAGAAACATAAAAAAAATCTAACGAGCCAATTTTCTACGTCCTTATAAGATATTATATTATTTTAAATAAAATATTATTTATGATTAATTTTATTATCCTTTTGTTATTATTATGTTCTTTAAATGTGTATATAAGTTCTATTTAGTTGAATTAGGTCACACTAATATGCCTAAATTTCTTTCATCCTATTACAATGAAAAATATCATTTTTATAGGATTATAAAGGAAGAAGTAGACTTGAAGGCCCACAAGAATTGTTTAACTATAGGTCTTCATTGAGAAATGTTATTGAAAGATGTATTTGCTTTCAAAAAGCAAGATTCCTAACAGATATGATTTTTTAGAATTGTCAGTTTTATTCATTTTTAAATAGGTATACTTTTAAACATGCCTAGTTATGATATGAAGAAGAAGAAAATATATTGTTATTCTTTATTGAGTGATACTTAATTTTATTGAAATGTATGGACAAATCAATAAATTATTTAACAGTTATGCTGAAAATGAAGAATAAATTATAAAAACCGTAAATAAAGACTCAAATTCTCAAGTGGAGTGTGATATCACCTTTAAGTATGTCACAGAAAAAAATTTCTAGACAAATGTGGAATAATTATATTAATAAAAGATCTAATTAATTGATAATTCTTTCGAGAAGTGATATTATTATTATTATTATTATTTAAATCATTGTAGCATGATAAACATCTTCAATTATTTAATTAGAATGAGTAGCCTAATTGTTGTTTATATAATTGTTCAACTAGAATGAATTAATGTAATTTTTTTGTATATTGAAACTTTATTATATACAATTGTTGCATAAATTTCTTTAATTATATTAAATATCTATATCTTTTTATTTTTAATTATTATGATAATTAATTAATTTAAAAATGGAATTTGATATGTTAAGAAGTGCCTAACTTAAAATTTAGTATTAGCATCTAATAACATAATAAGAATAAAATAAAAACATGATGATAAAACTAAACTTGTTTTCATTTTTAATTTTTCATTACAAATGTCAATCAAATAGGTTTTTTATTTTTTAATTAAAAATATAAACTAAAAATAAGAAACAAAAATAAAAAATTACAATTAAAAAAACAGACTTAGACTCAGATAAGTTAAAACTACAAAAAAGAAAGGAATATATTTGGACTAAAAAATATCAAATTGGGAGGAAGGAGTAAATTTAAAAATTGATTGTTTGCCTCGTGATTAGGGATGGCAATAGCAAGGTTGGGTCCAGGCCTAGGGTTGCCAGGCCAGAGCCCGAGCCCTAGGAGGAGGCTGATCTGGCTTGATTTTTTATCTTTATTTTTAAAAAATTCAAAATGATGTTATTTTTAGTAAAATGACGTTATTTTACCGATACTCCTTCAGGCTTCTGGCCAGACCTGGCTTGGGCACTTCGAACCTGAGGCCCAACCCAATTTCTAAGCCTACTTATGATTAGAAGAAGATTGCTTCAGAGATCACCGCAGCATGGTTGAATGTAGAATAGTCTACCTGTATAACTCACTTTAGAAGATGGTCAAGGTAGCTTACTTTCAAGTGATTGATTATTTCCCTTTTTTCTTTATTCTACTTAGTTTCCTTTTCTTATAATAACTTTTATTTGGTTCTATACATATAATTCAGTTCAAGTTTTTTCATAAATTGGGAAGTAATTATACTGAGAGTGCTAGATTTGCTTGCTAAACAAGGCCCAATTTATATATGTGAGCAAATTTGTTCTTTCAATTCATAAAAAGAAAATATTTACTTAACAATTTTTATAGTCATAGTAAATCAATCAAACTAATCATCTATACAATTGATATTTCAAATCAAATTAAAAAAGGAATGTATAAAAATTTTTGTATTTGAACTTTTATAATTATAATTTTGCTTACTATATAAGCAATATACCTGTAGAATTAATTAATAATGGAAACTATTTTAACATTTCTGACCTATTTTATTAATCCTCATCATTTTAATATTCCTTATATTGCCAGTAAGGTAGCTTTATATATTTTTATTGGAAAAATTCCTTTTAGACCCTAATATTTTTATTAAAATATAGGTTACTTAACTTTTCAGAGTGTACATAAAGAACTCCAATATTTTCAAAACTAATTGGATCAAACAACCAATTGATGTAACCCTTAACTTATCAAGTTTTCGTTAGTTAAATCTTGACATATATAGTCAAGTTATAAAATTCTCTATTTTATAGTTTATTTTAAACGATAATTTAGTCAAGTTATTTCTATATAATGCCTATTTAAAGGCATGTTAAGTACTTCAATAAGTAAGTTGATTCTCTACAAATTTTTAACTCAAAGACTTACGTTTTCTACATTTCTTTATCAATTCTATAGTTTTTAACTCTTTAAGTTTACCTTCTATCCAACATTGTGGCATCAGAGTAAGATTCTTTTATAATTGGGTGTAAAACTCATGGAAACCAATGGCAATGCTATGAGTATTTCTTAATGAAAAATTCATATCTTTAAAGGTGAATGCTTTGAATTTTGGAGTATCAAAATAAATATTTTGTTTAAGTATCAAAACTTATAGGACTTAGTTAAAAAAGGGCATCTTGATCTAGATGAAGGGGCTAGGTTAAGGGAGAACAAAAAGGACTCTAAAGCATTATTATTCATTCAATAAGTTGTTCAAGAGTCATTTTTCTAAAAAATTATGGCAAGATCTATTTTAAAAGATGTTTGGAAGACTTTGTAAACAACATTATAAGGCTCCTTAAGCGTAATTGTGGTGAAACAGTAGCCTCTTTGTGTGAGTATAAAACATTACATATGAATGATGGAGAATTAATCTAATATTTTTTCTCAACTGTCTATAATTTCCTATCAATGAAGTCTTATAGAGAATAAATTACCGATTAGATCATAGTTACAAAATGTTAAGGAGGTTGATGCAAATTTTAATTACATAGTTACAACTATTGAAGAGTACAAACACTTAGTAATATATCATTTTATGAAATGATGAGATCTTTGTAATCTTATGAATCAAGGTTTAATATAACAAATTTAAAAAAAAGGAAAAAATATTTCATCTAAAATGTGAATATGGATAACATCGTGTCAAACTAGGCTCTCGTTAAGGCCCAAATGAGCACGAGACTCACAACAAGAGCTCTAGCTTGATCAGTCTTGAGCGGCCCAAAGGCCAAGTCTAATTAATTTTTTTAAAATTTCATTTAATGTCATTTTCAAAACTATGTAGTTTTCCCCTAAACAACGTCATTTATACTTGACGCATTTAGGTTTTGCATTAAGCCCAATTATAGAGCCTGAGCTCGAGTTTAATTGAAACCTAAAATTTATAAAAAAAAGTTTGAGTTTGCCCCAAAGCTTGGTCAACTTGAGTAAGGTTTCAAGTCTGGCTGAGCACAAATACCATCCTTGAAGGTGAAAGGTCCAATCAGAAAATTAAGGAAAAAAATGTAGAAACTAGTAAAGAACATGGTAGAGGAGGACTTCATGTAAGGGGTGGTTATGGAGGAGGGACAAGGTGATTTGTATACAAATCAAATAGAGTTAATTAAAATGTAAAGAAATATTTGTTCAATGTAATTACTCCAAGCAATTTGGGTATATACAAGCTAAATATTGGAAGTTAACAAAGCAAGAAAATTATGTAGAATAAGAGGAGGAAGAGATCAAATTACTTGTAGGCTACCATGATTAAACAACAACTTTTAACATTATTTGGCTTACAGTGAGTGAGTGCTTTAATAATATAACATGGATAAAGTCATTTCTTAAGGAGCTTGAGGAGTCATACAAGATTAAGATGAGATTAAAAAATGACAAACAAATACAAGTTGAAGGTAGAGATTCTATAGCTGTGCATAGTGGTCATAATAATGTAAAGCTCATTTATAATATCTATTTTATTCCTAGTTTATATCAAAACTAATTGAGTGTTAGACAACTTATTACTAGTGGGCATTCAATTTTGTTTGATGATGTCTTTTTGTGTGATTAGCGATTAAAAATCAAATCAATTTATAACTAATTTTATAATTACATCAAACAAATTATTCCCAATTGAACTTTCTAATATTGAAAATGATGCTCTTACTGTAAAAGAAAATAACAAGTCTCAATTATGAAACTTACCATATATGCATTTAAATGTAAACGTTTTAAAATTTTTTAAGTCAAAAGGAAATGGTTTTGGGGTTATCTAGAATTGATTCTTTAGATATATGTGAAGGTTACATATATATGAAATAATGGAAAAAGCCACTTCATTCAGGGTAGTTAAGAAGAGCATCTGGTTGTCTTGAGATCATATATGCTAACATGTGAGGTCCCGTGTAAGTAAAATTATTTGGTGGGAGTAGATATTTTTATTGTCATAAATGATTATAGTCATTAGTTGAGTCTACTTTTTAATAATACAAGTCATAAACATTCATGATCTTTAAGAAGTTTAAGGCATTAGTTAAGAAGCAACATGGAAGATACATTGAAATGATTTAGATTGATAGACAATGTGAATTTTTATCTCATGAATTTGTTCAATTTTGTGAAGAGCAGAGATTGCATATAGAGTTGACTGCTGATTTTGTTTTAGTTAAATTTATAGGTTAGTAGTTAGGGTTTATTTATTATTTATTGCTTGAGGACAAGCAATAATTGTGGGAGAATTCAATAGGTCTATATTTTACATATTATTTGTGGTTAATCTACTTGGTATTTGAAATTTTATAACAATTTTTGTGATGTTATGTTTTTCTATGTTAAGTTCATTATCATATATGTAATGAATTTGAGGAGATAACACGAGATTTAATTTAAATTTCTCTTTAGTTATCCAATTAAATATTTCAAAGTCATTTGGAAGATAAGAAGATGGACAACAACTTTGTAAAGGACTTCGAGAACTAATTATATCATAAAAATGGTAAAAAGTAGAGAAGTTAATATAGAAAAGTATAATAGAAGATTAACTTTGTAAGGCCCAAATATATACCCTATAAGCATTATAATATGTCTAGGGTGTATTAAGGAGTGAACATAAAGAATTAAGTGTATCTAAGCATATAAGGGACATAACAACAACTACCTCTATACTAGTTAGGGGGTAAGGCTGCATACTACTGGATCTCCCCAGACCCCACGTCTCAGCTAGATTTTTACTAAGTGTTGTTGTAGTAAGGGACATAACGGTAACTAATTTAAAAGATGCGGGTAAATCAGTAATTCCTTCATTTAGGCATTGACATGAATAATTATATGTGAGTTATGGACTATAATGAAATCAATTGATGACTTTATAAGCCATTGTGGGAATTAAAGGAAGAAGAAGGACCAAATTTGCAATTTTGCCAAAAAATCAACATATAGACCAATGCGATTGAAACATGTGTGTAAGACTAGAAACTTCTTGAAGTGGAGAGTAAAAGAGCAGGGAGAGGGACATGTATGGAGTGCTTTAACTCCAGAATTTTCTCTTCTCACCTGCTTTCCATTCCATCTCTTCAATCACATCATTTTGTATAAGGAATCAGGCTAATCCTAGGTGAAAATCTAGGTAAAAGTTTGTGGTTTTTCTTCTCATCTTTATCTTTCTTGCTTTGCTGATGAAGAACTAGAATTATAAGGTTGGATATGGGATTGAGATATGTATTTGTGATATTCTAGATGGTGAATCAAGCAAAGCCAAATGGGAAAAGAAGGAACAGTACTAAAAGAAGTGCTAATTGGCAAATTTCATGGTTTGTGACTCCACTTAGTTAATTTCTATATGTGTGCATATTTGAATGTGTGAAAAGATTGATTTGGGCATGGAATGGTTTCTGGAATGGTGATTTGGTGTTACATTGCACGAATTGGTTAAATGTGACAAGAGAGAGTCACGTTTAGCGAAATTCTATCTTAGGTTCTCGATTCACTCAAACCAGTCTTAATGTTTTGGCTATAACTCGACATACATACCTTTAAATTGGATGATTCCAACTAGAAATGGAACCTAAAACATAGAAATAAAATTCTATAAAAGAGAACTAGACCTAATTCTGGCTGTATGATATTGGAAATTTAGATAAAAATGATGACCTAATGCTGCCCTTGTATTGGAGCACCTAGTGATTTTTGGTACTTATCTCATTACTTAAAAGCCAAAATGGCCTGATATTTGATGATATGAAAATTAGATACATAGGGGAACCAATTCTTAGATGAACTCAAAGCCTAATTTTAATGTTTACTATGTGAAAATTAACGAAACAATTGGTGACTATCTTGTGATTTGCTTCTGGACTGATTTGTTTGCCTATTTGAAGACCCACCGTATGCTTAGCGCATTTTGCACTATTTTAAGTGCTTTGATTCCATTTTTCTTTCACTAGACCCTATCAAAAATTTTCTAATGTTTATGAAAATTTTACATTAGAAAATTTTTGATATGGTCTAGTGAAAGAAAAATGGAATCAAAGCTTTATGAAAATTTGCAAATGACTTACCATATTTGAAAAGGAGGGGGTGATTAAACATTGAAATTTCATATTGAACATAATGCATACTAAAAGAAATTTACATATATATAGATGATTTATATGCATATTTATTGCTTAGTATGACCATACAAGTTTACATACATATTTTATGATTTCAAATGAAATTAGTAAATGATTAAAGGAAAATGTTATAGTGCCTGCTTCATTTTCTTGGTGATGGATAGATAGAAATGCCTATAGGGTTCAGTGTAGCTATTATAGTTTGACACCACTGGTGTCTTCATTTCAAGACTATAGTGTCTTCATAGTTTGATACCTTCGGGTATCTATAGTTCGACGCTTTCGAGTATTCACAATTTGATATCTTTAGATATCCACAACTCCCGTTATCCACAACCACAGGAAATGTGCAGGCTTAACATAGAAAGGAAATTTAACAGTCATAAATAAGATATACAATATGAATAATTTGTACTAATGAGTTTTGAATATAAATATTTGGCTTATAAATGTGCATTTCAGTACATGTATAATATATTGAAGCATATTTGCATTATGTACTTTGCTTAATTATGTTATCATTGTTAACATAAGTTTATGATATTCATGAATGTGTGTTTGCTTGGTGGATGATTGCCGTGAGTGGTCATCCAAACTAAGTGTTTCTCCACTAAGCTTTCAAGCTTGGCACAGGTGTTAATCTATATAGGTCCAAGTAATAGGAGTAAGGCATAGGGATCATCTATAGGGACCAAGGCCATTCTTTAGAAGTAAAAGTACATTTGGATGTGTCTTTTGATTAAAGAATGGTTGTATATGTAACGAAGGAAATTGTAGTTTCTTAACAGTTTGTAATTAAAAATTTAAGTTGTGTGTAATATCTCTTTTGGATACCATATTAATGTAATGATGTAATACTAATTTTAAATGATATTGTTAAGGGATATGAATTTTTTTTAATATATACATATATAATAATGAATAGAATTGTATGCCATAAATGTATGTATAGGAATTTTGGGTTCCAAGTGTGTGAGTGCTTGTAGGTTCCATATAGAGGGTGTTACAAACTTATTAAGATAATAGATGCCTATACTTCAAGGAAATTTGGGAACTTAAGAAGCAGAAAAGACCAATGTTGAAGTTGATCTAAGATCACCATTGGACTAATCTTAATTTTACATAGAAAAATGTATAAAACCAATATTGGTTACAACTTGGTGTCAGGCGCTAGTTACATATTGATTCGTGATGGGTGAGAGTTCTAAAATAAGACTAACACCAATGTTGATGTTGGTCAGATGCTGTTTTTTTAACATAAAATATAAGGGTTTGTAATTTTTGAAGTTCAACTAATCTAGGAATCTCCTTTTGCAACCTAACTATAAATACTTGTATAAGAATTAATGTTGGACCCCGTTTTCGAAGCCCAACCATCGAACCGGAATCAAAAAGCGCGAGCGGGTTTCCTTGTAGGGTTATCTCAACAAACCCTCCCTCCCTTACAATCAATCAATTTGAAATTCAATACCAGAGGCTATAAATTCCTATGAGAAGGTAGATAAACGAGAAAATAATGGTCAAATGAATCCAACACGTTCATAACTCTACTCATATCGTATATGCCTTGGCGTAATTGCTATGCTTCTTACTACAGATTTCGGATTGACTTTAATTTGGGATGGTTTGAAGGAAAACTTCTAAATCTACTACTTTTATGAAGATCTCGAAGTGAGATTCGGCCTCTAAAAGGATCAGAAAATGAAAATGGAACAGTACACAAAACTAAGACGAAGCAATCTAAGACAGAGCAGAACTAAGACGAAGCAGAATCTAAGATGAAGCAAAACTAAGACGCATCTTAGGTACGAAACTAAGACGAAGGAAAAACTAAGACGATACAAAACTAAGACGAAGCAGACTAAGACAGAGCAGAACTAAGACGAACCAGAATCTAAGACGAAGCAAAACTAAGATGGAGCGTCTTAGGTACGGAACTAAGACGGAGGAAAAACTAAGACGATACAAAACTAAGACGAAGCATCTTAGGTACAAAACTAAGACGATACAGAACTAAGATGAAGCATCTTAGGAATAAAACTAAGACGATACAGAACTAAGACGAAGCATCTTAGGAACAAAACTAAGACGAAGCAGAAGTCAAACTAAGTTGAAGAGAAAAGTCAAACTAAGACAATACGAAACGAAGATGAAACACTGTTGGAAAGCTAAAAATTTTAGCTACCACCTTCTAAGAGACAACTTTGTCTAATCCACCATGATTATTCTAGGTTCTCCCCAGAAGTTAGAACCCGAATTTTACCCTTATAACAGACCCGAAATATGCAATGCACTATAAAGTTTGGAAAATCATAAGCCAAGGTAATCATATTTCATTAACAAAACCAAATAGAATTTGAACTTAGCTTTAATTACATATCAACTCACTCATTAAAAGCTTAATACAAATACAGATGGATGCTTAATGTTTGATACGCTTATAAAGCTAGCCAAATGTCACTAACTTAATACAAAAGACGCCTAGCTAGCTTGGAGTATCCAATTGCCTTGCAAGGAATCACTGATCTTCTTGATCTGCACCTGAGGAGGAAGTGGTGGGGTGAACTACACAGTTCAGTGACTAACATATTTATAGTCATTGATAATTGACCCCAAATTCAGGCATATGAATGTATTTATATATGTATATTTATATATAACAATTTGAGCATTCTTAACTTTGGTTTAACACTATTAGAACATAACACTCAAATGCATCCTTCATGACAAGTTTAAAGATGCGATGCACAGAAATTGGCTCGAGGGTCCCATGAAACAAAATAAGGAAACTGAAGTTTACCCCATGAACAGAATGAGTCCATTACGGAGCTCATATGCCACAAACGGACAGCTGGGAGAAGGCTCTTGTCAACGTGCACGTGACGAATAGAATAATTCCACTCTTGCCCAAATAGAAGCACATAATCATGCTCAGAATCATTTTATCAAAATGATATGCTTTCATGCTTTTTCATCTTTCTTTTCATTTAATGAAAATGTCATGACCTCTATTGAGGAAAACATAGCCATATTTCACCATGCATTTTTCCACATTTACAAACAAGACAATTTCAACAATCAATTTCTACATACACACATAGGCAGGAATTTACCCAATTATACTATAACCCTAAATATGTTACCCACCTAGTTAGCTTGCGGAAACCAAGTCAAGCTTGCCTTTTCCATTGCTCTTGGGTGGGATTTCTTTGGTCCTCTACAATAACCAAGGTTCCAAACAAAACAACATTCCAATTAAATTCATAACTTAAAAAGAAAATCATACAATTTCAATAAATACAAATTGAACACAAATCGAACCTAAGACCTAGCTTAGAAACCCTAAAATCAATTGGGTTCCTATAATCCATCTTCTTTCAATACAACTCATTCCTTTAATAGAGCAAAAAGAAAAGATGGTTTAACCCACCTTAACAAGTTGATTTCTCTTTTTTCCTTCTTTCACCGAAACCTTTCTCTTCTCTCTCTAAATTTACGTTTTTCTCACTCTTCTCCCTCTTGAATTCACGTTTTTCTCCTCTTCATAAGCAAAACAACACATCTCTTTTTCTATTTTTGTCCTTAAAAGCCCAAAATGTCCATCTTACCCTTCCTTATAGGCTTATGTCCTTTTATGCTCAAGTGATCTCCCAAAAACGTCCTTGAACATCCTTATTACATCAACACTTTACTTCCATTTATCCATTCAACGAATCCTACTAACCTTGACACCATTATAGTTCCAAAAATTAAATCTATCTAAACTCCAAAATTATTTAAAAATCATGCTTATTTAAAGAAAAAATTTCTAGGGTCCAACAATTCTCCCCCCTTAAAGAATTTCGTCCTCAAAATTTTGACCTAAGGCATTGAAGAGGTGTGGATACTTCTCCTTCATGGCATCCAAAGGCTCCCATGTTGCCTCCTCGGTCAAATGGTTTCTCCATAAGACTTTAACTAATTTCACAACCTTGTTTCTCAAAACCTTTTCCTTCGAATCTAGGATCTCCAATGGTTGGTCCTTATATGTCAAATCCTCCCTTAGCTGAATCTCTGAAGGTTGAACTATGTGCGAAGGATCCGACTGGCACTTCCTTAGCATTGATAAGACATTGTGAATCTTAGATAACTCCGATGGCAAGGCTAACTTATAGGCCAAGGGCCCAATCTTCTCAACGATCTTATAAGGGCCTATATATCTCGGACTAAGTTTGCCCCTCTTACCAAATTTCAAGACTCCTTTGCATGGAGAAGTTCTAAGGACCACTTTGTCTCCAACTTCAAATTTCATTTCCTTTCTATGTGCATCCGCATAACTCTTCATTCTGTCTTGAGTGACTTTAATTCTTTGCTTCATCGAATTAATTTTATCCACTGTGACTGGCACCAACTCAGGCCCTGCAAGTTTTCTCTCACCTTTCTCATCCCAACAAATAGGGGTTCTGGACCTCCTACCATATAAAGCTTCATAAGGTGCCATTTGAATTCCTGAGTGATACTAATTATTATAGGAAAATTTGATTAAAGGAAAATGATCATCCCATGATCCTTTAAAATCCATAACACAAGCTCTCAACATTGCCTCCAATGTTTGGATTGTTCTCTCCGATTGTCCATTAGTCTGTGGATGGAAAGCTGTGCTAAAATGCAAATTTGTTCCCAAAGCTTCTTGTAAACTTTCCCAGAACCTAGAGGTGAACCTGGGATCTCTATCTGAGACTATTGAACTTGGAATCCCATGAAGTCTAGTTGTCCCATCGATGTATTTCTTGGCCAACACACTCAATGAGTCCGTCTGTTTAATTGACAAATGAGCAGACTTGGTTAGCCTATCCATAATCACCCATATTGCATCATACTTCCTACTGGTTCTTGGAAATCCTATCAAGAAATCCATAGTAATCCTTTCCCACTTCCATTCCGGAATAGGCAAAGGTTTAAGGTTGCCTAAAGGTGCCTGGTGATCATCCTTGACTTGCTGACACACTAAACATTTACCAACATACACTGCAATATCCTTCTTCATTCCCTTCCACCAAAAGTGTTCTTTCAAATCTATATACATTCTTGTACTCCCCGGGTGCATTGTATAAGGAGCATTGTGCGCCTCGTCAAAAATCTCATCCTTCAGCTCTAATAAGTTTGGGACACACAATCTGTTACCTACCACCAGCAGTCCATCGTCTCTTATCTTTATTTCTGAAGGTTTACCCATCTTAATCTCTTCTCTGATCCTGCTCAAGTACTCATCCTGTTCTTGCAATTCCTTAATCTTTTCATTCAATACTGGCCTTACTCTAAAGTTAGCCAATATGCAATCCGATTCAGCCTAAATCCGCTACTAAATTAGCTTTCCCGGGTGATAATCAATCATTAAATCATAATCCTTTAACAGTTCTAACCATCTTCTCTATCTCAAGTTCAACTCTTTTTGGCTCATTAGATACTTAAGACTCTTATGGTCTGTAAACACCCTAGTAGTGACCCTATATAAATAGTGTCTCCAAATTTTCGACGAAAAAATTATGGCGGTTAACTCCAAGTCATGTTCCAGATAATTCATCTCATAAGGCTTCAATTGCCTAGAACCATAAGCAATCACTTTATCCCTTTGCATCAATACACAACCTAATCCCTTCCTTGAGGCATCACTATACACTATGTATCCATCACTACCTGAAGGCAAAGTCAAAATTGGTGCACTCATCAGTCGATGTTTAAGCTCCTCAAAGCTTTTCTGACATTCATTTATTTGCACAAACTTTTGGTTCTTCCTTGTCAACTTGGTAAGTGAAGCTGCTATTATAGAAAAGCCCTCCATGAACCTCCAGTAATATCCAGCTAAACCCAAGAAACTCCTCACTTCTGCTATATTCTTAGGTGCTTCCCATTTTACAATTGCTTCTATCTTTCTCGGATCTACATATACCCCATGTTCTGAAATCACATGCCCAAGAAACACTACTTTCCTTAGCCATAATTCGCATTTGTCGAATTTGGTATACAACTCGTTCTTTCTCAAAGTCTCCATGGCAATCCTCAAATGCTTCTCATGCTCCGTATCACTCTTAGAATAAACCAATATGTCATCAATGAAGACAATAATAAATCGATCTAAAGACTTAAAGACTCGATTCATCAAGTCCATGAAAGCTGCAGGTGCATTTGTTAACGTAAATGGCATCACCAAGAACTCAAAGTGGTCATACCGTGTTCTAAAAGTAGTCTTTGACATAACGGACTCCTTTATCTTTAATTGGTGATAACTCTGATCGCGGCTTATCGTTCAATTCAAAGATCAATCCTTGAAAACCGGTCAAATAAAATTTATACCAAGGATTGCAATACAGGATGCAACCTCGGGTCGACTCTCAAGGAACCAGTGC
>JANZLC010051253.1:0-15147 GCA_026413385.1 Erythroxylum gracilipes
GAAATTTTGAAAATTTTGCAAAAAAGTCTCCTAATTTTTAAAATTTCTGGTACCGACCGATATTTGACTGGTATTTAAATACCAACCAGTACAGTCAAAATTGGCCGGTACCGGCCAGTATGTTTAGCCGGTACCTAAGACGAGATCCGGGTACCGTTTTTCGGCCGGTACCGGCCAATACGAAACGGATCTCTAAACATTGGTGGTAACTAAGTTTATTGAAGAGTTTACTTAATATTGGTATTATGTATCGTTAAACTTAGAATAAAATTTACATAGTATAATCTAATATTAATAAGGTCACTCTTTTATGAATAAAATGTTAGTCACAAATAGTCTTTTGTAAAATATAAAAGGAAAACTAAGAACAATTAATGTCCCTCTTGACTTTTCACAAAGTGAATAACCTTCTTCTTTATAGTTATTGTTGTTATTGTTGAATCTAATATTGTAAAGTTTTGTATGTTCTTAATGGCTTTAGAATGTCTTATTTTCTTTTCCGAGCAACTATTATGTAATCCTGAGCAACTATTATGTAATCCTAAACATTGAATATGAGACCCGAGACATAAAAATTTTAAGTATTTCTTTCATGTGATGTCCAAGGTATAAAAATTCATTTGAAATCGGATTCAGAACGCCTTAATTATTTTTTCTGGAGTTAAACTTTAACATATTACTAATGTAATAAATCTAGAAAAATGGAAAAATTACTTTATGAATTTTCTGGACCCGAAAACTGACCCAAAACATCCCGGAGCACCCGTACGAAAAATCTGAAAGTTGTGTGTGTGTTTTTTAATAAAAACACTGTAGATGTCAACTGTCGTAGTGCACCCTCGCTGAAAAAATGCAATTTTTTACGAGTTTTGGGTCGATTTTCTCACTTCTGGGCTCGTTTTCACCCAGTTTCTCAAGGCTAAACACGTGTATAATACTTTCGTGCAATAAAAATAAAGAAAAAATCGAGAAATAAAAGCTAAATCTCCAAAAATCTTATGGAGAAAAATCGAAAAATATTTTTTTTAACCACCTGATCATGTCACCACTCTGATACCACGTGTAATACGTAACGGTACCTTAGTTACGTATCCTGGATCGAACGTGAAAGGGCAAGAAATGAAGAAATGCGAAAAATACCTGATGTCAGTCTCCGTAATTTCAAACGAGCTTTCCAAAGCCGAAAGGAGCTCGAATCTACCGTCGTTTTCACAGGAACTACTTACCAGGATGCAGGTAAGGTCTTCTACAATTTCTTAAAATGTACGTTGTTTTAATGGGTTAGAGAATCCTTATGCTTACGATTGATATATGAACAACTGCAAGAGACCTTAACTTTTATATATAGCTTTCATTTCGGGCTTCCCATCACAAAACCGATATGAGTCTGGTATTGAAATTATGCCCATGACCCAATCGTTATGTAATAGATTGAACATTTAGTTTTGTAATTATTAATTTTGATTAATAACATGGCAAATGATTTTATTATCATATTACGTTTATTGTTTTTATTCTAATATGATAAGTCCTTGATTAAATTTATACACTTGCCATCATAATGAAGATTATGATAATGAGATTCAAGTCTTTAGGATTTAATCTAAAAAGGTTCTTGATCATAGGATCATCAAATAAAGACTTTAATGATCCGGTTAGATCAATATATATGTAATAGTATCTATTGGATAGATATTAAGAGATCTCATTTACTAAGTTACATATATAGATGATGCATATGGAGATATAATTATTGAACTGAACAAACTGAGAACTCTCAATGGTTAATATTACCTATGAACTGTCAAGTGGAATATTCTCATAAGGATTTAAATGTTTATTTTTGCTTTGACCTGAGATCATCATAGTAATCAATAGGTCACTTATTATGTTTTGATTTCGGACACCTAGTGTGTACAAAATGCTAGTTGAATGATCATTAGATATAATTAAGTACCTATATGATTAGTGGTGAGTCAAGATGGGATCCATTGACTCTAGGTAATGAGGTTGAACTCTATGTTGACATTAATCTTAATGATTGTTTCAAGATCTTGGCCAGGGCAATTAAATGAGTGAGGAAAAGGAGTTTTCTAAGTCATTTACTAATCATTAATGATCGACATGTAACATAGTTGGTTATCTAATAAGGTTTGACAGTTAAACCATACTTTAGGATAATCCGGAGTTATAATGATGGAAGGTAATAATACATTATCCTTAAACTAAGATTCTGTCTTTGTAAGATTGTTACTTCATATTATCCGGTCGTTGAGGAATGTTGCTAGATGCCAACCTTGATTAGTAATTAATTAGATTAATCATTACCAGCTTAGTGATAAATTTATGGGTCTCACATTTACGAGTATAATATTTCTCATTTATGATTATTTAATTTATTATGAGATAATTTATTAAATAATCTATATGGCATATTATTATATTTTTTGCTGGCACAGAAAATATAATTAATATTAAAAATTCCCTTGTATAAAATAAATGAATAAAATAAAATAGTTTTATTTTATTTCATTTTATAAATAATAATAATTTAAAAAAATGTTATATGTAAACGTTGTAATGGTTAAAAAGGGAGTTGGCGTTTTGGACTTGGTGGCTATGTTTTTGGTTTTACATTTTAACACCAAAACAAAAGGATACGATGGTTATGGTGTTAAAGTTTTAAAAGTAACAACGTTAAAACAAAAGGTAAGTGAAGGAGAAGGTGGATATACAATTTTTTTTTAACATGTGAATGTCTTACGAAGACAAGTGATAAAAACAAAATAAAAAGGATACTCTTTTATTTTTGTTTTTTAGTACGTGAAAACAACAGAATGATATATAGATATACTTTTGTATTTTCGTTTTCTGTACGTGAAAATAAACAAGGAAAAAAGTTTGCGAAAATTGTTTTCTTTACTTTTGAAGAAAGGGTTCTTCAAATTTATCCATAGCTATATCAAATGTTGAAAGTGCGACATACTTCTCACAGTGGAGTACATAGAGACTTTATGTTTTCGAAGTTTCGTATCGATTAATCGTCGCATCCCAAATATTTATTATGCCTGTTCTAATTATAAGTATGTTTGTCAAACGTAATAATTGAATATCAAATTTTAATTTTTTATTTTCGCTGTGTACTGCAGTCCTTTAATTAATATGAGAGCCAAAGTTTTTTGCAATTACATCATACTAAAAATTGTGTTGTATTTGTTAATAATTGTTATCATAAAATGTTCAAAGATATATATAGTACTCTCATTAAATGGATTTGAATAGATATTGTATGTATGCTGTAGCATGGGCCTAAAGGAATACAGTAAACTCATTTAATGCATTTCATCATTGTTGTGTTTGTCATGACCCACTCATTTAATACACGTTTACAAAGAAGAGAGTTGAGTGGGGCTATAAAAATAGACGATGAACGTATGCGCGGGTAATGCAAAGGTTTTTGGTTAAAAGCTTTGGATAGATTTTGTCATGGTTTTGAAACCGGGATCGGACCAGCCAGTTTGATCAGTTCGACCGGTGACCGGTCGACTATCTGGTCTAGGCAATCTTTCAAAATCAGTTCTTAATTGAACCAGTGCGAACCGGTCAATTGACCGGTTAAATAAGGACTGGTCGAACCGATTCAACTACTGGTTCAATGACACAATTTAAAATATATATATATATATACACACACCCTTATTAACACTTCTAGTCTCTCACGAGTCGGTAGCTTCTAAAACCACAATAGTTCATTGGAGATAGCTGAGTCTTAGGCTACTGCTTTTCTGCTGGATTGTTTCTTCATTTTGGCGCGAGATCTCCGAATGCTTCTGGTTCAGTTGCCGTCCTAAAAAAACTTTGAAACTTTTCTATGTCGTTGTCCTCTTGAGTGTTGTAAGCAGATCTTGGGTGTTGCTGATCTTGGGTGTTGTAAGCAGACTGTCGTCCTCTTGAGATTATCGGTCATTCCTGTCATAAATTTTCAGCCATGCTTTTGATGCATCTATTTGGCTTTTCTAATTGTTGGAGTAATTCCTATATTTGCGTCTCTCTTTCACGGGAATAAAATCTATGCCTTTTTGTTTTCTTGTGGCATCTGCCATTGTTTTTCTTCTTTTTTCTGATGTGGCTTAAAGACGACAAATGTGATATTGTTATTGTTAATAAGGTAATCTCTCTTCTCAAATTTGGTTTATTATTAATAGTTGATTGTTTGGAGATGATTGTGGTTTGGTGATACTGATTTAGCTAATTTGTGAACTTTGTATGTTTAACAATGGGAATATGAAAGAATGCATGTATATTGTTTGATGAAATTCCCCACCCTTTTAATGCATGTATATTGTGTGTTTAAAGAAAATGTTTGGGTGGCATTTACCTTTGTTAAATGAATTAAATGGTTTGAGATCTCCTTTGTACTCTTTCATTACATTCCACAACGTTAAGAAAACAAGAAAAAGAAGACAAGGCATAATTCTCAGGCATGACTCTTTGCTACCAAATCAATGAACTTAGTTGGTCCTATGTCTCTCGTGTCATCCCATCGGAAAACGGGGCTAAATTGACTGATTGTTTGATATTCTTCATTGATTCTTGCGTTGACAATATATTGGAGTTGGAATATGTGATGAGAGACCATAAAGTGGATAAAAAGAGAGAACGAGAGGGGCTAGCTACTTACTCTATCTAATCCTTTGATTAAGGTTTCAACATTTCCAAGAATCAAGCATCTCTAAGAACCAAATAACTATTTGCAATATCTCTTTTTCTGTTTCTTTTGAAAAATGTCGAAGCTTGCATTTGGTGTATAGACAGAAAACGTAGGCAAGTAACTACAAAAATAAGAATACAGGAATAAATCTTTAACATCAACTAATAATAACTAAATATTTGGAATAACTGTTGATTTTGTTGTCTTGTTTTAATGGATGTGTTAAACTCGGATTTGGTTATGATATCAAATATTTAGGCACTTTTTAGTGGATTTTTTGATTTTATGTTGGTTGATGTAATTATTTTGACATCTAGTCATGATATTTTAGTTATTATTTGAGAACAATTATGTGATTGATGGTTGAAATTTTTATTTATATTATTTGGCATATTTTTCTATTTTTTAATATTACTAATAGTATATATAATTAAATATAATTATTACGTAATTATGACGTCACACTGGTTCAACTAGTAGTCGAACCGGTGACTAATAAAGCCTTCAGTTCGACGTTTGGTCCGGGTTTCAAAACCTTGGATTTTGTGCACTAAAAAATGTTTTTAAAAGCATTTGGTTTAAAAGTTTGTTTTACCAGATGTTGCGTGCACGATACACGTGTTAAATGCAATTGGAATAGCATGGTGTTAAATGTTATTTGAAAGGTGACATGATCACTAGTGTTATTAAAGTTGTTTAACAACATGAAATCTTGATCTTTTAAAATTATTGAGTTTATTTTGATATAATATATGATATTTTATCAAAAAGAATTTTCTGCCCAAGAAGATAATAATATTTATTTTTGTTTACAAGAAATGACCTGATAACTCGGTAACTTGTAGTTCAAGGATAAATAATATTTTCTATTGCATATGATGCATGTGAGACTTACTTAATTTTATACTTTTGTCCTAGACTACCTAGGGAGTATAATGTTAATTAATTCTCCATCACTTGGATATATAAATTAAATTATATAAATAGAAACAACCTAACAACCAGGGGACTATTTAGTATTTAGCCAACTTTAAAAATTTTGTATGATAAAATAGGCAATTTATCACTCTTTAATTATGTATGAGTAACGAATTGATAACCAAGGGGCTCATTCATTTTTTAAAGATTTTATATCATTTAGATAAAAGTCCATATCTTAATGATATATGATTCTGTTCTTATTTTGGTGTTTCCGTTTATTAGATTTCTCAAAATATCTACTATATCACTGTGAAGCATTCTTGACTGGCCCCCGAACTTCTTTCTTATTGAATTAAGCATGATCTATATTAAGTATAAGGTTTTGATAGAATAAAATTTTTCTAGGAGTTAATTATTATGTCTATGTTAGTAGGATTTATTTCATGGGTTAGTTGATTAAAAGTGGTAAGAATGCATAAAGGGCATTTTTGGCATAACACTTAAGAATTTAAGACATGAGGCCCAAATGGAAGGGCAAATTGGGCATTGCACGTCATTAAGGGTAAAATGGGAAGAAGAAGAGTGGTCTTGCATTTTAAAGGAAGAAGAAAACGAAATTGAAGAGAGAAAGAAGAGAAGTCGTGGAGAAGAAAGGGAGTAGAGAGAAAAGAAGGAAGCTAGGGTTTTTGGAGATCTTGAAGAATTTGAAGACATTGAAGCTAAACAAGTAAGTATAAGCATTAAACCTTCTTGATTTGTTTGATGAATCATATTTAGTGATATTTAGAAGTGAAAATGAAGTTGAATATATGTAGGAAGTTGTTGATGAATGGTATATCTAAATGTTTTATTTTTGGTTAATGATCAAATAGGGATTATGAATTGGTTTGTGAATGATATTGAGTTGAAATGAAGTAGAAAAGATGGTTTAGGTTCAAGATGGGTTATATGTGAAATGTGGGAGGTTAAAATCTGGAAAATGTAGTTCAAACATGTTCACTACATATGTTTCTATCAAAGTTCGCCGCGGTTAACTTTTGGCTTGCCACGATGAACTTTCCTATATAGAACATGCTTCGGTATTTTAGGTATAACTTTTTTCTATAGTTATCCAAATGGAATGATTTTTTATTTGAACGAAACTAAGTACATAGGGATAGAAATTGTTTGAAGAAATCGAGTTTCAATTCAGTCTCTAAGAATTTCAATTTTTGAATGGAATTTGAGCATAGAATACTGTTTCAGTATAAGAATAGTCCAAAATTGTTTGGGATATAATGTTCAAATTTCTAAACCAAATTGAATGATTTTGGTGTCATTATAAACTTAAGACAATGGAGAACATTTTTCTAGAAGAAGTGTCTCAAATTCCTTCATTTGCCTAATCAGAATGATCATGAAAAATTGACCCAAAGGTTTGGACTTTAGGAAAGGTGTAAGTATTCTAGAATTAATTCTGGTGAGTATGCTTTGTGGGTTTTCAATTTGAATTCCTATTGAATGGGATTTTTCTATTGTTGAAGGAAATCAAGAAAGACAAGAGGAGTAAAATGAGAGTCACTTTTGAGCAAGTTTATAAGCAAGGAAATCAAGGTGGGTTATATTTTTATAATTAAGTAATAAGCCGTTAATGTTTCTTTCAAGAAATGGAAATAAATGATTTACAACTACTTTGTTCATGTGCATTTATTACTTTTTAAATGCTTTAAGAATGTGCTGCATGTTGGTATATGAATTGTGTTATTGGTTTATGAAATGAATGATGGAAATGATTTTGAAAGAATATTGATTTTTGAAATGATATTGTGGTTATGAAATCAAGTTTCAAAAATGTGCCATTTTGGGTAATATGTTTACAAGATGTGTAATGCATGATTATGTGGCTTTGTCGTGGTCGCCTAAGTTAAGTCAAGTGCACTTTGACAAAAGGCTTCTCCCACCTGTCTGCTAGTGGCATGGAGCTCTTTTATGGACTCCCTTAAGTTCACGGCTAAGCAATACTATTAAGTAGGATTGCGATAGTACGTTCTGTTCACTGCTACACAGGACCATTATGTGGAAATGTGTAGTAAGTTTTGTTTTTAGATCCAGCCAAACCATTTTGATGTACTTATGTGCTCATAATATGTTGATAAGATTGATGTATACATGACTTGCATTATTGTGAATTTGTTTGAGAATTTGAGAAATATGTGCTTTATGATTCAATGTGAATTTTTACAATGGAAATGAATATTTCAATGGTTTTTGCTTGTTACTGATTATAAAATTGTTACCCACAAGCTTTAAGCTTACCCCCTATTCTGTTCCCACCTCCAGGTGATAATTAAAAGATGGAGTGAAAAAGAGGCAAAGCATCACTCCAAGTTGCATATTTTTGTATTTTAAGATGGATTTTGTAACCATGAGATTTTAGTTGCATTTCAAGTATTATTAGTTCAAGTATCTTACCTATTTTGGGATTTTGAGACATTGATGTATTGTGGTTTGAAAGGTCATTACAACTTTGTAAAAACTCTTATCTTTTGATGTTAATGAATTATGAATTATGTATGGATGATGTTGAGTGGAAATATGAATTTGCGTATGGATAAGGTTGAGTTGAAATTAGGTATACTTGAGGAAGTTAATTATTGATATATAAGTGAGATGTTATGGAAAAGAAAAATAGGAAATTGTGAAGAATAAGAATTAGTTGTAAGGAATGAATTAAATGAGTAGAGATTAGAGAGTTTAATGAAATAATGTTGATAGATGAATTTTTATGAAATGATGTTGCATTAGAGGAAGTGAAATTGGGACAATTAAGAGTTAAGGTAAGGTTAGGATAGATGTAAGAGTTTTCGGTGTGAATTTTGTCAACTTTGCCACAGCGAAGCTAAGACTTTCACTGTGGCATAATTGTCCAAGAGGTTTTCTTTTGTTTGATTTGGTGACTTCGAAGGGTTTTTGAAAATTCTTGCATGGTTTTGCTGCGGCTAACCCGTCATTCCTCCCGGAGAAATTGGACCGGTACAATATGATTGAAGACATAATCATAAGAATGGATTTTCACTTATCAATTGATCAAATAGGAAAATTTTTGGAATGGTATGAGAATGACGGTGAACAGATGATGGCTAATGAGGGTTCATTGAAATAACCCTGCAAGGTAATACGCCCACGTTTGTATGACCTCCGAGTTAGGCTCCAAAAACGGTGCCTAATATTGAGCCATTCTTGGTTCCAAAATGGACAATGCTAGGCTGCTACTAGATTGTCTTAGAAACTGGGTTGTTTTGGTATGACCTCTGAGTTGGGCTCCAAAAATGGGGCCCAACAGTTGTGGTATCAGAGTGTACACCTGTTGTTGGATTTTCATGAATTGACTGAGAAGAAATAGAGACATACGTGGAAATGACAAGATTTAAGGTGTACAAGTAAAGTGGAATTGAAACGTTGAACTTGGAATTTAAAATGATTCTTTGATTGATGTGATAAGAGTTATAGTATGGTATAAGAAGATATTAGTGGAACTCAGAATTTCATAATGATTATGCATCAATAATTCTAAATTGATTAAGGATATACATATGGAAGATTCATGAGATGAATGATATATAGTAAGGAGAAAGTTAGAAATGCATACAAGATAGGATTTTATGGGTGAATGAGATTAAGAAAAAGATGAAGAATTAAATGAGAAGAGTTAATGCACTCAATATAGTAGTTGAACCATTAAGATATGATGTAACATTAGAAGAGGTAAATCTTGGAAAATTGGAATATAATTGATGTTAAAATGGGATGATGTTGATGATACACACCTAAGCATATGCGACAGTAATTAGACATTGAATTTTGGTAACTAGAATATTATGACCTTGTAAAAACGATAGAAATTGGTCTTCTTGTGGTATTGAGAATGGTTGATAATGCGATGAGGATAACAGTTGATTGATCAAGATTGCATGAACATTATAGATGATAGTAGCAGGAAATCTTCTTTCAAATAAAAATTTCACTAAATTAGGTTAAGCAGATCAGATAGTTTATATTAAGAATGATCAATGAAAGAAAAAATCAGAAATGAATACATAATGATTCAAAAGTAAGTATTGGAGTCTTATTCCTGACGGAGACACAAGCATAAAATATAGAATATGCTACTGAGAGTGTAAGCAACATGGTTGATGTAAAGTATCCAACTACGCGATTGAAATCTTAAACATGAGGTGACATTATTGCTAATGTGAGGAGACATACCCCTTCCTACTGATCAGTCAGGTAAGAATTTCGAAGACGAAATTTCTTTTAAGAGGGGGAGAATGTTGGCCCCGAACTTCTTTCTTATTGAATTAAGCATGATTTATATTAAGTATGAGGTTTTGATAGAATAAAATTTTTCTAGGAGTTATTTATTATGTCAATTTTAGTATTATTTATTTCATTGGTTAGTTGATTAAAAGTGGTAAGAATGCATAAATGGCATTTTTGGCATAACACTTAAGCATTTAAGACATGAGGCATAAATGGAAGGGCAAATTGGGCATTGCACACTCATTAAAGGTAAAATGGGAAGAAGAAGAGTGGTCTTGCATTTTAAAGGAAGAAGAAAACGAAATTGAAGAGAGAAAGAAGAGAAGTCGTGGAGAAGAAAGGGAGTAGAGAGAAAAGAAGGAAGCTAGGGTTTTTGGAGATCTTGAAGAATTTGAAGACATTGAAGCTAAACAAGTAAGTATAAGCATTAAACCTTCTTGATTTGTTTGATGAATCATATTTAGTGATATTTAGAAGTGAAAATGAAGTTGAATATATGTAGGAAGTTGTTGATGAATGGTATATCTAAATGTTTTATTTTTGGTTAATGATCAAATAGGGATTATGAATTGGTTTGTGAATGATATTGAGTTGAAATGAAGTAGAAAAGATGGTTTAGGTTCAAGATGGGTTATATGTGAAATGTGGGAGGTTAAAATCTGGAAAATGTAGTTCAAACATGTTCACTACATATGTTTCTATCAAAGTTCGCCGCGGTTAACTTTTGGCTTGCCACGATGAACTTTCCTATATAGAACATGCTTCGGTATTTTAGGTATAACTTTTTTCTATAGTTATCCAAATGGAATGATTTTTTATTTGAACGAAACTAAGTACATAGGGATAGAAATTGTTTGAAGAAATCGAGTTTCAATTCAGTCTCTAAGAATTTCAATTTTTGAATGGAATTTGAGCATAGAATACTGTTTCAGTATAAGAATAGTCCAAAATTGTTTGGGATATAATGTTCAAATTTCTAAACCAAATTGAATGATTTTGGTGTCATTATAAACTTAAGACAATGGAGAACATTTTTCTAGAAGAAGTGTCTCAAATTCCTTCATTTGCCTAATCAGAATGATCATGAAAAATTGACCCAAAGGTTTGGACTTTAGGAAAGGTGTAAGTATTCTAGAATTAATTCTGGTGAGTATGCTTTGTGGGTTTTCAATTTGAATTCCTATTGAATGGGATTTTTCTATTGTTGAAGGAAATCAAGAAAGACAAGAGGAGTAAAATGAGAGTCACTTTTGAGCAAGTTTATAAGCAAGGAAATCAAGGTGGGTTATATTTTTATAATTAAGTAATAAGCCGTTAATGTTTCTTTCAAGAAATGGAAATAAATGATTTACAACTACTTTGTTCATGTGCATTTATTACTTTTTAAATGCTTTAAGAATGTGCTGCATGTTGGTATATGAATTGTGTTATTGGTTTATGAAATGAATGATGGAAATGATTTTGAAAGAATATTGATTTTTGAAATGATATTGTGGTTATGAAATCAAGTTTCAAAAATGTGCCATTTTGGGTAATATGTTTACAAGATGTGTAATGCATGATTATGTGGCTTTGTCGTGGTCGCCTAAGTTAAGTCAAGTGCACTTTGACAAAAGGCTTCTCCCACCTGTCTGCTAGTGGCATGGAGCTCTTTTATGGACTCCCTTAAGTTCACGGCTAAGCAATACTATTAAGTAGGATTGCGATAGTACGTTCTGTTCACTGCTACACAGGACCATTATGTGGAAATGTGTAGTAAGTTTTGTTTTTAGATCCAGCCAAACCATTTTGATGTACTTATGTGCTCATAATATGTTGATAAGATTGATGTATACATGACTTGCATTATTGTGAATTTGTTTGAGAATTTGAGAAATATGTGCTTTATGATTCAATGTGAATTTTTACAATGGAAATGAATATTTCAATGGTTTTTGCTTGTTACTGATTATAAAATTGTTACCCACAAGCTTTAAGCTTACCCCCTATTCTGTTCCCACCTCCAGGTGATAATTAAAAGATGGAGTGAAAAAGAGGCAAAGCATCACTCCAAGTTGCATATTTTTGTATTTTAAGATGGATTTTGTAACCATGAGATTTTAGTTGCATTTCAAGTATTATTAGTTCAAGTATCTTACCTATTTTGGGATTTTGAGACATTGATGTATTGTGGTTTGAAAGGTCATTACAACTTTGTAAAAACTCTTATCTTTTGATGTTAATGAATTATGAATTATGTATGGATGATGTTGAGTGGAAATATGAATTTGCGTATGGATAAGGTTGAGTTGAAATTAGGTATACTTGAGGAAGTTAATTATTGATATATAAGTGAGATGTTATGGAAAAGAAAAATAGGAAATTGTGAAGAATAAGAATTAGTTGTAAGGAATGAATTAAATGAGTAGAGATTAGAGAGTTTAATGAAATAATGTTGATAGATGAATTTTTATGAAATGATGTTGCATTAGAGGAAGTGAAATTGGGACAATTAAGAGTTAAGGTAAGGTTAGGATAGATGTAAGAGTTTTCGGTGTGAATTTTGTCAACTTTGCCACAGCGAAGCTAAGACTTTCACTGTGGCATAATTGTCCAAGAGGTTTTCTTTTGTTTGATTTGGTGACTTCGAAGGGTTTTTGAAAATTCTTGCATGGTTTTGCTGCGGCTAACCCGTCATTCCTCCCGGAGAAATTGGACCGGTACAATATGATTGAAGACATAATCATAAGAATGGATTTTCACTTATCAATTGATCAAATAGGAAAATTTTTGGAATGGTATGAGAATGACGGTGAACAGATGATGGCTAATGAGGGTTCATTGAAATAACCCTGCAAGGTAATACGCCCACGTTTGTATGACCTCCGAGTTAGGCTCCAAAAACGGTGCCTAATATTGAGCCATTCTTGGTTCCAAAATGGACAATGCTAGGCTGCTACTAGATTGTCTTAGAAACTGGGTTGTTTTGGTATGACCTCTGAGTTGGGCTCCAAAAATGGGGCCCAACAGTTGTGGTATCAGAGTGTACACCTGTTGTTGGATTTTCATGAATTGACTGAGAAGAAATAGAGACATACGTGGAAATGACAAGATTTAAGGTGTACAAGTAAAGTGGAATTGAAACGTTGAACTTGGAATTTAAAATGATTCTTTGATTGATGTGATAAGAGTTATAGTATGGTATAAGAAGATATTAGTGGAACTCAGAATTTCATAATGATTATGCATCAATAATTCTAAATTGATTAAGGATATACATATGGAAGATTCATGAGATGAATGATATATAGTAAGGAGAAAGTTAGAAATGCATACAAGATAGGATTTTATGGGTGAATGAGATTAAGAAAAAGATGAAGAATTAAATGAGAAGAGTTAATGCAATCAATATGGTAGTTGAACCATTAAGATATTAAGAGAGGTAAATCCTGAAAAATTTGGAGTATAATTGACGTTAAAATGGGATGACTTTGATGATACACACCTAAGCATATGCGATAGCAATTATGTTGAGTTTTGGTAATTAGAACATTCTGACCTTGTAAGAACAATAGAAATTGGTCTTCTTGAGATATTAAGAATGGCTAATAATGCGATGATGATAACAGCTGCTTGATAAAGATTACATGAATAGTATAGATGATAGTAGCAAGAACTCTTTTCTCGAAGAAGAATTTCACTGAATTAGGTTAAGCAGATCATATAGTTTATATTAAGAAGGATTAATGAAAGAACAAATTAGAAATGAATCTGTAATGATGCAAAAGTGAGTATTGGAGTCCTATTCCTGGCGAAGACACAAGTATAATATGCTACTGAGAGTGTATGCATTATATTTGATGTAAAGTATCCAATTATGGGATTGGATTATTAAATTTAAGGTGACATTATTGCTAATATGAGGAGACATACCCCTGTCTCTTAATCAGTCAGATAAGAATTTCGAAGACGAAATTTCTTTTAAGAGGGGGAGAAATGTTGGCCCTCGAATTTTTTTCATTGAATTTAAGCATGATTTAAATAATTTTTAAGGTTTTGATACATTAATTATTTTAGAGTTATTTAATTATGTCAAAGTTTGTAGAATTTATTGCATGGTTTAATGGAATTAAAGTGTTAAGGTTATAAGAATGTTCAAGGGCATTTTTGGCAAGAAACTTAAGCATAAAAGACATAAGGCATATAAGGAAGGGCAAAATGGACTTTGCACACTCATTAAGGGCATAATTGGAAGAGGAAAATGTTGTCTTGGTTTTAAGAAGAAGAAAAACGTGATTTATGGGAAAGAAGAAGAGAAGAAATGAAAATAAGAGAGAGAGAAATGAGGTTTCAGTGGCTTGAGAGAAAAAGAAGAGAGTTAAGCTAGGGTTTCGATTTTCTTAGACTTCAAGAGAGATTTTAAGGTGTTCAAGAAAAGGAAAAGGTAAAGGAAGAGAAGAGCTTTCATTAGAGCCAAACATCTCTTCATTTGGAGAAGAGTTAAGGTAAAAACATTTTTGATTTGCTGGATTTTTTTAAGATTTTGGTTTATGGAGTTTAGAAAATGTATGGGTTAAGGTTTTCTAGAAACAATTTTAGTGGTTTTACATGGGTTCTCCAATTAGAATTCCTATTGAATGGGAATTTTGTCTTTGATAAAGGAAATCAAGAGAGGCAAGAGGAGCAAGGGGAGTAGAGGCTTTTTGAGTAAAGTTTTAAGCAAGGAATTCAAGGTGGGTACATGTTTATAATATAGTAAATATGCCACTAATGTTTTCTTTGAATCAAGAAAGTTTAATGATTTCAATTGCATCATAAATGTTGCATTTATTACTTCTTGAATGAATTGATAAGTTGTTATATGTTTGCTACATGAATTGTGTTGATGATGTATGAAAATGATTCTTTTTAAAAAGATACAAGTTTTTGAAATCAGGTTTTCGGAAGTGGTTTTCGAAATATCTCATGTTTATAAAGTCAAGTTTCGAAAAAGTGCCATTTTGGGCAATAAGTTTACAAGTTATGAAATATGTGTTATATGGATTTGGTGTAGTCCATTCAAGTATGTCACGTGCACGTTGACAAAGTTAAAGGCTTCTCTCGCTTGCCCGCTAGTGGCACGGAGCTCCTTCATGGTCCCTGTTAGCCCCGAAATTTTTTTTTAAATTAAGCATGATTAGATTTAATTAAGTAAATTGAGTTAGCATTAATTAAAGTGACATTAATTAAATATGATA
>JANZLC010051295.1:0-15141 GCA_026413385.1 Erythroxylum gracilipes
CCATACAAAACATTCAATTTATGCACATACTTGACAATTCACAAATGCAAATGCACACATAAATGGCTCGAGAGTTCAGTAAAACACGACGAATAACCCAAAGGTTAAACCGTAAACGAAACGAGTCCGATTTCTCAGGATCTCGTGGCCACAAGTAGGCAGCCGGGAGAAGGCTTTTTGTCTACGTGCACGAGACTAACACGACGTTCCTCTCTCGCCCAAACAAGGCACATATTCATTTTTACATGTTCACAATGCCATAAATTCTTTAAGGCATAATCATAATCACAATCGTATGATCTTATGACAAGTCATTCACAACATATTCATATTAAATTGAATCACATAAGCACATATCCACACATAGGCAAGAGTTGCCCAATCACACAACAAATATAAATATATTACCCACCTATAGTCGTCCGATGATCCAAGTTTAGCGTTGTCCGGTCTTTTGCTCTTGGATCGGATCCTCTTGGTTTCCTATAACAAACCAAGTACAATCAATAATTGAAACTTGTAGTTCTATGTCTCTAGTTCACAACGAATCAACCCTTATTTCATTTGGACATCTACAACTCAAGATATGCCCAAAGGAATAAACTCATTCTTCGCTGGAAACTGGTCCTTCACCGCGACGAGGAAAACGGCGTACGTCACGACGTAGGCGCTCGTCGCGACGAGAAATGTTGCGCACGTCACGACGAACACGCGGGCGCGTCGCGACGCATGTCACGACGAATAATTCAAGAACACGTCGCGACGAGCGAACCAGAAACGCTCTGAAACCCAGATTTCTGCAGATCTTCCACAAATCTTCTCCAAAACTCAAATAAAACTTACTCAAACATTAGATCAATACTCCTACATCATTGCTAGACTCAAACCAACCCAAAATCATCCAAAAATACAACAAAATTACTAACCCTAGAAAAACGACATTCACGACACCCACATTCACAGATTTCTTCCCATACACATTCAATCCCTATTTTCTGTTTAAAATCACTCTAAACAAGTTTCAAACAACCAATTTAGAAGCAAGGAAACTAATGGAACTTACTTGGAATGCTTCAATCTTCAGATCTTTGAAAACCCTAAAACTCTTCTTTTCTCCCTTCTTTCTCCTCTTCCACGACAACTTCTCTATTCTTCCTTTTTCTATTTCTTTTCTTATCTTCTTTTCTTATTTCCTCACTTAAAGCATGCCAAATGACCCTAAGGCCCTTCCACTAAAGCCTAAAAACTCTAAGACCTAAGTGGTCTTCCCAAATTACCCTTGGTTCATTTAATCCCATAACTCATACTTTAGGCCAAAATTGAAACTTTAATCAAACTTAAACAAAATTCTAAACCTTAGCAACATTAAATTTCCAATTTAACTGATCTAATACGACTTCAAAATAAAATCATGCATCAACATAATGAAACTGGTTTGGGGTCCAACAAATAAACTCACCATTACAACTTATTTGAAATTTAACTTCCAACCTATATTTTTTTCTTAATATAGGACCTAATCACTGATGAAGTGCTTGCAGTAGGGAAAGTGATAGGCCGATTGTATTCTAGATTCCAGCTCCTATCCTCTTGAAACCATAAAACAATATGCCTCAAAATTGTATCCAAACCTTTACGTTAACTCTGTAAATACCATTGATCCTTGGCATTAAAGATTTTCATCTATGAATGTAATGAAGCATTTGAATGGAATAAAGGATCTTTTTACTGAAAAGAGATATCCATGTGAAATCTGTCATTTGTCCAAACAAAGTAGACAACCTTTTCAAACCAGTACCATTCATTCAATTGAATGTTTTGAACTTGTTCATGTTGATTTGTGGGGTGGTCCTTACAAACATGCTTCAATCGATGGAAATCATTATGTTTTGACCTTTGTGGATGATTTTGGCCGAAATACATTGACCTTTTTGCTAAAAAACAAATGTCAAATTGTTCAAACACTTCAGACCTTCTTCAACCTTGTCAAAAACTAGTTCAAAACATCTTTTACAATAATGAGAACAAAAATGGTACAGAGTTTACTGGTATATCTTGCACATCTTTATTGTCAACTCTAGGCATTATTCATCAGAAAACATGTGTTTGTACTCCTCAACATAATGGAGTTGTAAAATGAAAACATAGACATTTGTTGGAAGTTACAAGATCTTTGATGTTTCAATCATCTATTCCTATTCGTTTTTGGGGTGAAGCCATTCTTATAGCCACCTATATCATAAATAGACTTCTTTCATCAACTATTTCCTGGAAAACCCCTCATCAAATCCTTTTTTACAAAGAACTAGATTATTCTTTTCTCAAAACCTTTGGTTGTTTATGTTTTGCCTCAAATACATTTCCTCACAACGATAAGTTTGAACCTAGGGCTTTTAAAGCTATTTTCATAGGTTATTTAGTTAGATAAAAGGCATATACCATTTGGAATTACAAAAGTTTGTTATTTCTAGGGATGTCATCTTTTATGAAAACATTTTTCCATATCAAAATATTGTTGCAGATGATACTAGTATTCCTTTACCTATAATTTGCCCAGATTCAATTGATCCAATCACCCATTTCATCATTTCCCTTCTACCAATGTTTCTTAAACTAATCCTGTTTGTGTTTTTGCACTTGATGATTCCTTACACCATACAACACCCACTTATACTGAAAATAAACATTTACCAGCAACAAATGACAAACTTCCTATTAGAAAAAGCATCAGAGCAAAGCAACAACCCCTGTGGATGAAAGATTTTGTTTCCAATTCAGCACAATCTTCTTTACCTTTTAAATCTGTTATGAGCACTCATCAGTCATGTCCACACACACCACCGACATATCCTTATTTTATTTCATCACACTTATCTCCTATATACATGTCATTTTTGGCAAATATGTCAACTATTAAGGAACCAAGCTCATGTTCTCAAGCTATAATAGATGAGCATTGGTAGAGAGTGGTGGAGGATGAGTTGGAAGCCTTAGAAAAAAATCAGATACGGGAGCTAATTGATTTACCTCCTAACAAGCGAGAAATAGGCTGTAAGTGGGTATACAGAGTTAAATACAAGAATCATGGTACTGTGGATAGATTTAATGTTTGTTTAGTAGCAAAAGGTTTATATCAAGTTAAAGGGAAAGATTACTAGGATAGTTTTTCACCTGTTGCTAAAGTAGTGATGATCAGAACATTTCTCACTATAGCAGTAGCAAAGGCATGGCATTTGCATCAATTGGATATCAACAATGCATTTTTACATGGCTTTTTAGATGAAGAGATTTATATGGAATCTCTACCAGGTTATACAAAAGCATCTAATGGCAAAGTTTGCAGATTAAGAAAATCATTGTATGGCCTCAAATAGGCATCGAGATAGTGGAATCGATAATTTTCTCAACATCTTCATCAGTTTGGTTTTCAACAATCTGCTCATGATAATTGTTTATATGTCAAAGGAACAAGTCAAAGTTTTTTTAGCTCTAATCATTAATGTAGATGATATTCTTCTTACAGGTGCTTCAGAAGATGATATTTTTGCTGTCAAACAGTTTCTTCATCAAAAGTTTACTATAAAGGATTTAGGCTCTGCAAAATACTTCCTTGGCTTAGAGATTGCTCGATCATCTAAAGGAATATATATTGATCAGAGAAAATATATTCTTGATATTTTGGAAGATGTTAGTCTAGCAGGTGCAAAAGCTAAACAAACTCCTCTTCCAAAGTTATAATTTTCTGGTTGAAAATGTTCCGTTACTTGCAGATTCATTGTCATATCGAAGGTTGGTTGGTCGTTTATTATATTTGGGATTTACTCGCTTTGATTTTATGCATTTAGTCCAGTAATTAAGCCAAGATGTTCAGTCCCTACTGTTGTTCATTGGAAAGCTGCTTTACATGTTTTAAAGTATTTGAAAGGATGCCCTCCGAAGGGTTTATTTTATCCTTCATCATCTTCTTTCAATCTCACCGTATATTGTGATGCCGATTGGGCAACTTGTCCTGTTACTCGATGCTCTCTTACAGGTTATTGTGTTTTTCTTGGTTCTTCTTTGATTTCTTGGAAAAACAAAGAAACAACCTACAGTCCCCAAATCTTCAGTAGAAGTTGAATATTGCAGCATGGGAGCCACAATTTGTGAATTACAGTTGATTATTTATCTTTTATGAGATTTTCAAATTTCTACTCCCTTACCAATCTCATTGTATTGTGATAATCAAGCAGCTTTACATATTTATGCTAATGCCATTTTTTATGAACGAACGAAGCATTTGGAAATTGATTATCATATTGTTTGGGACAAATATAAAGCTGGTTTCATCCATCCTCAGTCTATTTCTTCTAAACAACAGTTAGTTGATATGTTTACTAAATCCTTGAATGGTCTTGTGTTTCACAATCTACTGTCTAAGTTGGGTTTGTGTGATTGGCATCAACTTCCAACTTGAGGGGGGATGTTACAACTACTGCAAATTGGTGTTGATATGTTACAGAATATAAAGCATAAGCTAAAACAAAGCTGAACAGAGTGGTAGCATTTTATGTTTCATTTTTTAGTTACAACATAGGTTTACTTGTAATTTAACTTAATATGCAGACCAAGTTTGTAATACAAGTAACTGTTTTACTGTTGTATATAAACACGTAAATCATGAATAGCATAGTAGTGAGTGATATTGGTTTTCTACAATAATGAAGAAGTCGAAGTGGCTGCAGGAATCCGTATTAAATGAGAAATCCATTGCTATGGTTTTTTTTCCTCGAGAGCTATACAACATGTATGAAGGTAGTAAGGGCTCGGGAGTTTTGTAGTATAGAAAACCAATCCTAAATTATATTACTAATGACGTCGGTTGTGAGAAGATAAAAGAGTGATGGCGATAGGGGACAATGAGTGGCAAGAAGTTAGGAGACTGATGTGTTATAGGTAACTGTTGGGGAATGTTGCTTATGTTTGACTTGGGGTGCTATTTTTTTTACCAAATCCAACCATAACATGTGAATGATGTGCTATGCTTTATGGGATTAAGTTCATCAACATTTCTAATGAAAGCTAGAAGGCCATTGGTTTTTAAAAATCACTATGATTTTTTAGTATTACCAACGATTCTTTGCTTAGTAACACACGTACTCTACTGACATGCAGGAGGTTCCAAGTTCACCAACAAAATTGAAAAGAAAAAGTGAAGGAGTATGAAACTTAATTTGAAGCCTAAAGTTTGAGGCTATAGACACAATTCCTTCAAGCAATTGAAAGCTTTATCTGTAACATGTTCAACTAAATTAAGCAACATTTTTTAATACATGTAACTAGATGAGGGGAATAAGTCCTCCATTATAATATGACATTATTATTGACTTTTGGCGTGAATCCCCTATTCTAATTTAAAGGTAAATGGGTGCACTACTATTATACAACAAAATAATTTGTTGTTTGATATCAAAAGGGGCAAATGATTGTACTAAAAATATGTTATAGTATAACAGGCTTAATTTTAAAAGGAAAAAATGAATTAGTAGAAAGAAAACAATCCACTAATATAAAACAAAAACATTTATAACAAGATTGGTTGGTTTTACTTATAATTTTTGTTGTGATTTTTTCATTTTTGGTTTTGATTTTTCAAATAAAAACAAAAACTATTTGATTAGTTAGTTGAAGTATGTGTTGTGCTTAGCAAACAACATAGAGACTCCTTCATTTCCTATAAGCAATACTTGGAAAGCAAAGTGAGTGTTAGAGTTGAATCACACAAACTTATGTGATTCAATTATACTTGCATTTAATAGAGATAAAATTAATTTATTACCTTCATTGATGATTATAGAAGGAAGACATATAACTATTTCTTGAAGCATAAATTTCAAGCATTTGAGTCATTTAATAAATTAAAGCAGTTAGTTAAGAAGGAACTAGTCAAGTTTATTTAATCCATATTCTTCATAGTAAAATAGGGTTTTCAGAAAGAAAACTATATTAGACATAGTTTGAAGTATTTTAAAAAGAAGCAACGCTTTAATGTCTTTTAGGCTTGACGCAACAGTTTGGATCATCCATGCTCTCGATAAACATTTATCAAGTGCTCTCAGTAGAACACCAAAGGAAGCATGGAGTGGAAGTAAGCCATTTGTTAACTATTTCATGGTATTTGGATGCATAGCTTTTTGAACATATATCTTATTAGAAAAGATTGAAGTTAGATGACAAGGGAGAGAAATGTATACTAATAGGAGTTAGTGAAGAATTAAAAGCATATAAGTTGTTCAATAATACAACAAAGAAATTAATCATCAACTCAAACATTATTTTCAATAAAGAAGAATTCTGAAATTGGTCTTCTTAAAGAAAATGGAAAAAATCTTGTTCCTGATGATGATAAAGCTGAGTTATAATAACAAGAAGATAGTGCAAAAGGAGTTACAATTGAAATTGACACTTCACAGATGGTGTAACATCATTCTCTATCCTCCAATGTACTAAAATAAGGCCTACTTGGATGGAAGATTATAATGTATCAAGTCTCCTTAATATTGATCTAGAATGTGTTTCTCATTTTGCTTTGTTTGTAAACTATAAATCAATTTTATATAAAGATGTTATAGAAGAAGAAAAATGGAAACATGCTATAGTTAAAGAGATGAAGGCCACTAAGGAAAATAATACATAGGACCTGGTTGGTTTTTCAAAAGGAAAGAAGGCTATTAGAGTTTAATAGGTCTACAAGCACAAAATAAAGCCAAGTAGAGAAATTGACAAGCATAAGACATAAGTATGGAGTAGATTATACAAAGGTGTTTACACCTGTGACAAGGATGGATATAGTTAGAATGATAGTTACATTAGTTGCTCAGAATGTCTGGCCTATTTATTTGTTGGATGTCAAATCGAGCTTTTGGAATAAAGTTTTAAATGAATAGGTATTTGTTCAATAACCTCCTAGTTTTATTATGCATGATCAAGAACATAAAATATATAAACTAAAGAAAGCTCTTAGTGGACTAAAACGAGCTCTTAGAGCTTAGTACAATCATATTGATGTGTACTTTTCTAAACAGGATTTTATTAGATGTCTTTATAAACATACATTATATGTTAAACATGTTAATGGCAAGATGATACTGGCATGCTAGTATATGTATGGCTTGTTATTTAATTGGAAATAATGTTGATAAGATTAACAATTTTAAAAATTCCATGAAGAAAGAATTTGACATGTCAAGCCTTTGAATGTTACAATAGTTCCTTGGTCTAGAAGTGTCACAAACAAAGAGTGGATTCTTTATTTGTTAAAAGAAGTAAATACTTGATGTTCTTGACATATTTAACATAAATAATTGTAATTATATATCAACACCAATGGAGAAAGGTGTGAAATTGTTGAAAGATCCTGAAGGTGGAACTATGAATAATACTTTATTTAAACAAATTGAGGAAAGCTTGATGGTATATATCACTGCTACTAAACTAGATGTAATGCATATTATTAGTGTGATCAACAAGTGTATGAAGAAGCCAAAGCAACAATATTTGTTAAAAATTAAGAGAATTTCAAGATATTTGAAAGAAACTACAGATTATGGTCTATTATATAAGAAAGTTGATAAAGCAAGTTGATTGGATATTTAGACAGTGATTTTAAAGGAGGTTTAGATAACATGAAGAGTACTTTAGGTTATATTTTCAAGCTAAGATCATTGACAATTTTATGGAGATTAAAGAAGTAGCTTATAGTTATGCTTTCCTTGACATTAGCAGAATATATGGTTGTCACTTCTAGCGCTTATTAAGTGTTAGCCCCTTAACAGTGCAGGATCCTTCTGTCATTTTTAACATTTACTAAGTGTTAGCACATTAACATTGCAAGGCTTTTTTGGCTAGCCATTGGTGAGCTTTGGCCAACGTCTAGCCTAGATTAGGCATGCCAAAGGAACCAAAGTGACTTAACAAAGGAGGGTCAAACATGGCTTGAACTTCGACTAGTTTTAATGGACTGTGGGGCATTGACCGACTTGGTTTGACTGAGTTGAACTTGGCTTTCTTGGTGGGACTAGGGACAAAATCATGGTTAAATGACAAACCATGGATAAGCTAATTAGACCATGGGTGCACATTGGTAGGACCATGTGCAAAGCGGCTCGAAACTTGACTAACTCTCACCTTTGGATTAAGATCATTGGTGATGTGATAAAGTTAGTGGGATGGATCTTCAAAGAGGTGGGAGGACACGACAAAGAATATAGATAAGGTATCTGATATTCATTTATTATATATTCCTTTTACTTAAAAGTGGGTTAGTGGTAAGAAATGCAAATCACCCACTGAAGTAATGTCAAAAGTGGTTGAGGAGGTCGACCAACAACTAGATTAGTGATTTAGTGGCCTTATTGCCACTTTCTTGTATACTTACCCAACGAGACTCCAAAAGTCTATAAATAGCTCATTTGAGCAAATGTTTCATTTATTAGAGAGAGTTAGAGCTTTTGTATCATTTGTATCAATTGAGAGTAATTTAAAGATTGACAATTTTTCTATAAAAGCTTTGTGCATCTTTCTCTTCTTATTTCTATACATTTTCTTATTATTGGCTTAGTGAATCTCGTTGATTTGCTTTAGCATTAGTGTGAAGAAACTGAAACATGAGGGATTTGGTAAGGTTGACTTGAATTGCAGATATTCAACTACTGTACTTAGACTTTGGTTCATTTTGACTGTAGAATTGGAGTTCCTTGCAAAGTCTTTGTAACAATTGGTATCAGAGTTATGTTGGTGAATCGATGGTGGGTGATAATAAACTTAATGAATGTGTTACACTGGTGAAAGTAGTCATCTGTTCTTTAATTTCAGGTGGAGAAGACTTCCTTTCTTATGCATCAGGTTTTGAAGCTTTCGAGAAGTTGATCCAAACATTCCAAGATCAAGTGGCGGACTTGATTAAAGCATGTGAGCAAATTTTTTTTGAGATCATAATCCTCAAATGTGCAACTGCGACTCAGTGATGCAAGATAAGCTAAAAGCACCATACTTAGGATGCAAGAACCTAAAGTTTTCAAGGGCATTCAAAATTATAAAGAACTTGAGAACTTCTTGTGGGATATGAACCAATATTTTGTAGCTACTAAGGTGTCAGAAGTAAAAAAGGTGAATGTTTCAACAATGTATCTTGATGGGAAGTAAAATTATGTTCGAGAACTCGAACCTTTACAAAAATCAATTTTGGTTGTCTTTTTGTGGATATATAGGAGAGGATAAAAAAGGAGCTAAAGGATCAATTCATTCCCAAGAATAATTATTAGCTTGCAAGAGACATCTTGAAGCGATTAATGCAAGATTGGTCGGTAAGAGATTACATTAAGAAATTTGGTTCCTTAATGCTTGATATTGAGAATATGTCAAATGAGGACAAGCTATTTAACTTTATGTTGGGTTTACAACCCTGGGGATAGATGGAGTTGCGATGAAAAATGTCAAGATGTAATGGGTGCTATTGCCACTACAAATGCTTTGGTATATTTCAGAGTACCAAAAAATCAAAACCTTTTCCTTTTATCAAAATTTGAAAGTAACTCACTAAGAGAAGGGTGAAGGAAAGAAGAAGAGAGACCAAGGTGAGAAAATGGAGAATGATCACAAATGGAATTCTAAACAAATTGATCAACCTAACTAAGATGAGAAATCTTCCAAAAATAGTTGTGGTTGCTTCTTATAAAGTGGACCTCATTATGTCCGTAATTGCGTAAGAAACAAGAACTTGAATGCATTAATAGTGGATATAGATGATGAAAGTGATCATTTTGAAGTAGGGCTTAATCCTATCTGCTTACTCTATATGGTGAGTACTGAAGTAAGTCTCTTTGAACGCTTAATGTATATAATATACGTGTTAATGGGAAGGAGCTCACGACTATAATAGATACAATGCCACTCATACCTTTGTTACAAAACAAATGGTGCAAAAGTTAAGGTTAAGACTAAGCAAGGCCTCTATAAAGATGAAAACACCCACAGTAAAAACATGAGCATTAGTTGGAGCTGCATATAGTGTTCACTTGAGTGTAGAAAGTTAGCATGGAAAATGTAATATGATGGTGATGCCTCTCGATGACTTTGATTTGATTTTGAGCAATGACTTCCTTAAAATGGTAAAGGTGGTGTTATATCCACGTCTTGGAGGTATTATGTTGATAAATTATCAAAATTAATGTCACATAAATTGTTATAGGTCTAGCAAAGGAGCAATGGACAAAGCAACAATAGTGGCACATGTCTCTCCCTTGAGCATTGAGAAAGGCCTTAAGAAAGGCTCAAAGGCATACCTTCCAACCATTTGGAAAATTACAGAAGACTAAGTGATAGAAGTCCTGAATGTGGTTGTAAAAATATTAAGGGAGTTTTATGATGTTATGCCTAAAGGGTTATTGAAGACTCTCTCTCTCTGTTACGAAGTTGACCATATGATTGAGTTGGTGTCAGTTATAATTCCCCCTGTTTGTGTCCCTTATCAAGTGTCACCATTAGAGTTGGTGAAGTTACGAAAGCAACATGGTGAATGGTTAGAAACGGGATATATATAACCCTCTAAAGCTCCTTATGGTGCCTCGATATAATTACCAAAAAAGAAAGACGGAGCCTTACACATATGCGTATATTATTGAGCCTTAAACAAGGTAACCATAAAAAATAAATACCTTATTCCCTTAGTTAAAGACTTGATGGATAGATTATCGAGGGCTATGGTATTCATAAAGTTGGACTTACAAAGTGGGTATTAGCAAGCATAGATTGCTAAAGGAGATGAGTAAAAGACAACATATGTAACTTGGTATGGCTTGTATGAATTTTCAATCATACCATTTGGTTTGATGAATGCCCCTGCAACTTTTTGTATCTTGATGAATGATGTGTTGTATGACTTTTTAAATGAGTTTGTGGTGGTCTATTTAGACGATATTGTGGTTTATAGCACTAATATGGTAGAATATATACAACATTTGAGAAAGGTGTTCAAATGGTTATAAAAACATAAAATTTTTGTGAAGAAGGAGAAGTGTGGGTTTATGCAATCAGAAATCAAGTTCTTTGGACACTTGGTGAGAAAGGGCTAAGTGTAGATAGATCCAAAAAAGGTATAAGCAATTATTGATTGGCAGGTTCAAAAAACGATGAAAGAACTTATAAGCTTTCTTAGCTTGCTGAATTGCTATCATCGATTTATTGTGGGATATTAAAAGAAAGTAGCACATTTGATGGATTTTTTAGAGAAGAAACAAGAGTGGTAATTGTCAAAGGCGTGTGAAGGAGCCTTTGAGAAGTTAGAAGCTATCATTTCAATTAAACCTATGTTGAAATTGTTCGATTTTGATCTCCCTTTCAAGGTGCATACATATGCTTCAAACAAGCTATTGGTGGTGTATTGGTGCAAGAAGGACATTTTGTTGCTTTTGAAAGTCGTAAGCATAATAGTGTTAAGCAACGATACTCAACATATGAGATGGAGATGTTGGTAGTAGTATATTGTCTTAAAACTTGGTGGGTATACTTATTTATAACCAAGTTTGTTATCAGTACGAACATTGTAGCTAACACCTATTTTAGGAATCAAAAGAAATTGTTTGCAAGGCAAGCCCAATGGTAAGATTTTTTTTGTTGAATATGACTTTGTATGAGAGCATAAACTAGGGAGATGTAACAACGTGATAGATGAATTGAGTTAAAAAAAAAGAAGTCTTTGTAGCTTGTATACTATCACTCGAGTTGAATAAGATCTATTGGAGTAAATAAAACTAACAGCTCCTTTTGATATTACCTATGATCAAATTATGCAACAAGTGAAGGATGATGATGTGTGACGATTTTGATTCGATGACGACGGGTAGCTAATGAAAAATAATAGTTAACTGTATGTGTCAAGTTTTGGTGCCTTGTAGAAACAATTGATGAAGGTGATGTGTGACTCACAATGCTCACTCTAGAGCCTAACTAATGTTCGCACTCCTTTCCTGATCTTACCATTTGCCAAAGATAGAGAATGACATTTAATTATATCTCAAAACTTGCCTTATTTGTTAATTAGATAAACCTGAAAGAAAGGAGGAGGCAGGACTGTTATAGTCTTTGCCTATTTTAGAGAAACCATAGGTGTCAGTTCAATGGTCTTCATTGACGAGTTCCCAAATATGGACAACATGACTTCAATCATGGTGGTGGTTTATAGGTTCTCTATGTAACATCTCGTTATCCCATGTTAAGGGTTAGAATCCTGAAATAGTGTACATGAGAGTTTATTGAGAATTTAGAAAGTGCATTTCATACTTATGCATAATATAGCATACATATAGATGTGATTATTACTCATTGCACACATTAAAATAATTGTACATGCATTTATTGTCATTTTCGGGTATAATTGATTTATAAATGTAAATATGATATGATTAGTGAATATTTTGTCTTGAAAATTGATTTGGTGATAATAATTGTTGATCTAGAATTTTGGTGAAATTGAGAAAATTTCCGAAATATATAAGTATTTTTGGACAAGGAAAAATACCAACTGGCAAGTCAATTAATAAGTGGTAGTAGAAATAAGTGTCAAATGGCAGTTGAACTAATTGGCAAATGGTACTGGGATTTGTTGAAAATATGATATTGAAAATTGGGTGACAATTGGAGTAGAAAATGGAGACAAATTGACTAGTTAAATAAGAGAACCAAGTGAGACCATAGGAAGTGGACATGTGGCAACTGACAAGTGTCACTTGCCAAGCCATGCATCCACACCCTACGACACTCTCTTCCAAGTGAAAGACCATCTTCATTTTTATTTGTCTTTCACTGTGTTCATTTATTCTCACTTCTTGTTAATTTCTCTTCTCATTTTCTTCAATCTTCTTCATCTACGATACTCATTTCTTAACCTCTCAACGTAAGCCTTGCTCTCACCTTTCACTTGCTACTTTCATTTTATTATCTTCATCATTGTCACTAAAAGACCAAACCCTATAACCTTCGATTAGTGATGATCGTGTGATATTGGAAAGCTAGGGTTCATGTGATTTTGAAGAGTTTGGAGTTTTACCGAGTAAGTAACATGTTAATTCTCATAGGTTATATGAATATGAAACAAATATGGTGATTTATTGATATTAAATGAAAATGAGACTAGTGTTCATTATACATGTGCATCGTGAATGAAGAATGAGAATACTGGTATCTTGTTTTTGTGTTTTTGATGATCAATGTTTCATAAGTTGTTATTAAGGTGATTTTTGAGATAGAAAGATAATTATGATAATATAAAAAGTGTGCAGAAATTTCATGAAATGATGATATGCTTATGTTCTGTTTTCACTGTTTATTTACGTGGATCTCTTTGGGTGTTATAGAGGTGTACTAAAATGAGTCTAGAGTGAAAGAAAAGGAGTAGTGTGATGTCTTGAAATGAGAAGAATTAAAATGATAAGTTAGAGATGAAATGAAGGTGTTAACGAAGATGACCATGTGTAGAAAATGAGATGAATATATGTATATGATATGTTCGGTTTTTGATGTTTATGATCAGTCATAGATTTTGATTTGTATGTGAATGAGTTGAGTTGAAATGAAAGTAGGAATGAAGAGGAAATAATGAGGACATAAATTAGAAATGAAAAACTAAGCAAAAGAGATGATTTAGTGATGAAAATATATTGTTACGTAAAATCTGGGTAAGTTCGTCTATCACAATACAATCGTGCACAAGCACGATTGTGATAGAGAGCAAATCTCAGGGGAGTTACACGATCGTGCTTGAGGAAAAATCAGGTAGTGCACGATCATGCTTGGAGAAATCAGGCAGTGCACTATTGTGCAGAAGGGAGACCTCCAGAAGTGTACGATCATGCACAAGCACGATCGTGACAAAGACGAATCAACAGGAAGTGCATGATCGTGCATAAGCACGATCGTGACAGTGAAGGTGCTATACTTTTTGATAATTTTCGACACCCTTCACTCTTTTGATCATAACTTCTTCTCCGAACCTCTGATTGACTTAAAATTTGAACCACAAACTCCTCACACATTGTTCTTCCTCTCCACCAAATTTCATGGCCACTTGAATTCATTAGGAAAAGATTACTAATAGTTGATTGATGAGTTTAGGATGAAAATGATGAAGTGTGCTGGAATTTGTTAAATGGAGTGCTTTCACTGAACAGGCATCAGTATTTTGGCCATATCTTGATCTGTAGACATCCAAATGGAATTATTATATTAAACTAGAGACATATAGCTATAAATTTCATTGAGGAATCTAATTTTAATTCTGTCTCTAATAGTTTCAAAATTTGGCTTGAAGTTAAATACTGAGTGCTGTTGCAGTTTGAGTACAGTCTGAAGTATTTTGTGTATAACTTGTAGAACACTGAACCAAATTGTGTGAAATTGGTGTCTTTAGAAACTTAAGACATATGGGAACATTTGTTTAGAAGAATGTATTGCCTAAATACTTCATTTTCCTTGTTATAATGGTCATGCAAAATGGACCTGAAAGTTTGCTATGAGAAAAGCTGGAATGATCGATTGAGTGATGAACTTAGAATAAATTTGTTTTATTAAGGTGTAAACCTAAGTTCAAATTATACATATACGAGTTTTGAAGTATGAATAATCATGTGATGTGAATAAAGGAAACATACCTAAGATTGTCATTGAGCATGCATTGTACATAATCCATATATACATATGTGCATAAATGAGTACTTATATAATTTTGCAAAGTTGTGATATGTGTAAATGTATGTTGCATGATAAAGAGGAGCAATTAGAGCGTCAAAATCCAGACGTTGTCGGGACTTTGAGACAATAACTATCTGGATCAAATAGTGAGTAACCTAGATGGTCTCACTCGATTAAATGTATTTTTTAAATTCTATATTGAACTATTATATGGATGTGATTGCGTCGATTCAGGACATTGAATGTCCAAGGTGTTTGATGCATGAATTATGTATATTAGAAGTGCTCCTTGTATGTGAATCTGACAAAAATAAGTATACTTAACATAACTGTTGAATGCTGATTGAACCAAATTTATACTACAATTTGCCCCCATTTTCTTAAGTAATTATGCATTTGTTGACTCCTAATTTATGG
>JANZLC010051431.1:0-31975 GCA_026413385.1 Erythroxylum gracilipes
ATCAAACATAGCCCGCTTGATCTCCTCATCCATAATCGGGGCAATCAGTGTTTCATGTGTCTCCACATCCAAAACCAAACCATTTCTGACCACGTTTAAGTCTTATATGTTTAGAGGGGTTGAAGTGCCAAGGACCCCTTTATGATAACTTACAACACAATCAGCTACTTCTTCCAATGATGTAGTCACAGATCCATCTTCCTTGATGAGATGAGAAATAACAATCTACCTTCCTCTCTTCCAAGCTACTGCATAGAAATACCTCGTACTTCTATCAGCCTCTATAAGATGTTTACATTTAGCCTTTTGCTGAAAGAATTGTCCCTCTGCATCTAGCAAAAATCCAGCTTGCTTCCTCTTGATGTTAGCCTCATGTTTCAGCTCTACATCATCAGGCCTATTAAGAGAGACCTTATATGCGAGTTGAAAATTCTCTTGTGCCTTCTTAGCCTTGCTAGATATGTGACCATATGCTTCAGAATTTAGAGCTTTCATAGGGTACTTTTACACCTTCAACTCCATACAAAGAATGTATTGAGCTATCCCAACTACTACCATATCCCAGCTATTGGATACTATGTCCTGAAATTGAGGGTGGTTAAGCCACATATTAAAGAACTTAAAAAGTTTGTTACTTCAAGAGTCCAATGGATTGAAGGCCACCATTACAGGACAATGGTCAGAATCTGCCAGCATATCTAAGAAATGAGTTGAACAAGCATAACCTAAAGATCCCCTAAAAAGATCCCCATGCTTGATTGAGGAGGACCTGATCCAATTTAGCCCATAGATGATTTTTGTGCCAAGTAAAAAAACTCCTCCCTAAATGGAGCATCTTCTAGGCCAAGAGTCATTTGGAAGTCTAGCAAATCTTTAAGCAGATATGCCGAAGGAGGTTGACATCCGAGCCTTTCCCTAGTCACACTTACATAGTTAAAGTCCCCTATTATAATCCAAGGCATCAGGGAATCCAAACCCAGCCCTATCAAGTTCTGCCATAGTTCTCTTCTTTTTTTACACTATATGTAACATCCCACTACCATAAAGTATATACCTGAACATCCAAAGGATATTCAAGTATATATCCTATGATAAATGTTAGAACAAACATAACCTTTTAAATGGCATCATAAAGAATACACAATACTAACACTTCATTTCATTCATTGACAAAAGTTGACACTGCATTCATTGAAACAAATATTTACAATTCTTATACAAAAGTTCTATATGACAAGAAACTACAAATTACAAACTATAACTCCTCTGATGTCAGTTGATAGACCTTTGAGCTATAACTTAATCCAAAATGTTCCTCTAGACAATCTTAAGAACTAGGTCTCCTGTCTCGTACCTGAAAAGTCATGTTGTAATTTTTGATAAGTTTTACGAACTCAATGAGTAAACCATCATTGATGATCTCACTCAGGTCAAATACACAAATATCACACAATCAACCAATTTCACAAACATTCTTTCAGAATAGAAATAAGCTAATCAATCACATTATCATGGCATATCACTTAATCATCATAATTTCAGGAAAGATTTCATGATCATATATTTCATAATCATAAATATACAAATGTAGATGCATATAAGACTCCAGATTCGTTATTATTTGTTATGACCTAGCGCTTTTCAGATACAGATACAGATACTAGCCATTGGGCTTAGTCAAATATAGAAATCATAGAGCAAATCTCTACGTGCAAAATTCTGAGCTTAAAGCTCTTTCAGACTGGCTACTCTGATCACAACGCCTTTATCTGAACATGCATTTTATAAAATGCATCAAATAACCGAATATGCCATGTATAGCATTCACTGATGATGCGCAGATAGAATCTCATATTCATCGAACCTAAGTCTGGCATTCAACTTTCGTTGAGTATACAAATACCATTTAGAATTTAGATGCAAACAGAACACTTCTAATAAATTCCCGAATAACAAACTCCTTGGACCATTGAAGTCTAGAATTATCTAGGTTGACTCACAGTATGCTCCAATTTATACTATTGCCCGGATGATCCAGCAATGTCTGAATGGTGTCTGACTTAAGCGTCTAAAATCATACAATTCACACATAATTCACATTACAAAGTCGATCAATCAAATACATATTCATTTGTGCACATATACACATATGTCATGTTTAATACATGCTCAATTGTCTTTTCTTGTGTATGAAACCTTATTCAACTTTCTTAACCATTCATTATCATACTTTGCGTACTACCATTTTGCAATCAGGTTTGTCCCTTCAAAATAGCTTGATTTACTCCAAATTCATCAGTCAAACTTTACACTTATCCTTAAACATTTCCATGATCAAAAAGCTTCTTATATTACACACACAATTGGTACCTTACATCTGAAATTTTAGCAAGCTAAATCTATGCATTGACCAAAATTTTTCCAGCAACATATACTCATATATTCACCCAATTCTCATTCATAAATACCTTACTTTCTTCAATACTCATTCATCCAAACTTAGATGCATTATTATCCTTAAGTATAACATCAATTAACAATCAAAAATTATCACACATTTAACCAACTTTTCCAACATCAAATTATGTTCTTTTTAAACCTTAATCAAGTCCAAATGCATCATAGTTAAATACTTTATCCTTAATTGGTTCAAGAATAACACAAAAGAACATTTTCCTTACTTCCATGCAATTTCGACAATCGTATATGGCTTCCCACAATCGTGGGATGGGTTATCCAAAAGTTCCCATCCAATTCCTTCATTAGTTTCCAAATTTTCTCATGATAGGTTTCGGATTATTTTTGTATGGCCATTATGACATAGAAACTGAGGTTTCTAGATAATATGTTCTTATAAACAAATGTTCCTCTATGTATTATGTTTATAATGAACTAAAGTTCATACAATTAGGTTCATTATTCTTAGAGTTATGTCCAAAATACTACAAATTGTTCTCAAACAGTGACAGAATCTAAAAACTTCAAGCCAAAATTTGAAACTCTTAGACGTAGAATTAAAATTCGATTCCTTCATGAAAAATATATTCATATGTCTCTAGTTTAATCTAAACTTAAAATCATCCCATTTGGATGTCTACAAATCAATTTATGGCCAAAATATTGATGCATATTCAGTGAAAACACTACGACTAACATATTCCAACAATTCTTTTTCATTTTTTTCCAGATTGTTTTACACTTTATACCAAGGTTAGACAACCTCTTTATAGTTCATCAATGATACCTCTATTAGGCCTGAATCATACTCCAATTCCTCATCAATAACATCTCTTATTCCAGTTCAAAATTATTCAATTAATAGTTCATAAATTATCAAACCAGAAACTTTTACATTATTATGCATATAGTTATACTTCTTTCCCAATTCAAGAACATCAAATTAACGTCTTTCTTTGGCATAAATTCACCTTCATTATACTTCAAATCCAGACCTAATTCATCCATAAATCAATCTATATCCCACAGTTTTCATACACCAAAAACAAAACAGAAACACTTCCAAGTTCATGCAAAAATTTCCAGCATAATCAATCAATAACATCATATGTAATTCATCATCATCAATTCTCTATCATAACATGCTATAAACTCTAATCATTTACTTACATTTTAAACTCCAATTCCAACTCAAAAGATCAAGTCAATTTAGTATTCCAAGCAAACAGAAACATCACACATTCAAGGTGGGATTAGATGACTTTCAGCTATGATAGAACAACAACAATCAACTACTTCTTTAGCTATTTTGTAAAAGGTAAAAACATGGATTACTGGTGTGGAAATTGGACACAAACATAGAAAAATACAAGGATGTAAGGGTGAGAGAGTTTCGGTGTAAGAAGAAGAAAGAAGAAGAAATGAGCAGAAACAAAAATCACTCCTGCAGAAACGTACACCTTGGATGCTAGGTGCCTCCTTTGTACATTGGCATTTGTCACCTTTGCATACAGTCCATTTATCCTATATATATGCTACCATATGTCACACTTATAGTAGGTCATTTGTCACTTAAGCACAACTGCCATTTGTCAACTAATTACTAGTCCATTTGTCACTAATTGAACTATGCTAAATGTCACTCAATTATGGGCTAAATCATCCAAATTTTTCATGTATCAATTTATCCTACCACTTGGCATTTGTCCTAGGCCAAATGTATATTTTAATCTATCAATTTTCCAATCCATAACATTTAATTCTAAATGTTCTAATTGAAATCCAATCATACCAAAATTCAAGACATATCAAAACACAATTCACATCATGATCACTTAACATTTTTCATACACCGAAATAAGTCAATTGAGTGCATATGCTAACTTGTAATGTGCACAAATACGAATTCGTGTATGAATGCTAATGTTATGGATGTATATGCAATATTTAATCTAGGGTTAAACCCTAAGCATATTCTAGAAAAATGAGATATTACATGGAAATAGTCTCTTTACTCGTTAGGGATAAGGCTGCATACTATTAGACCTCCCCAGACCCCACATTTCAGCAAGGTTTACACTAGATGTTGTTATTGTAATTACATATGATACATTAAATATATATATTCTAAAAAAATTTAATACAATATTTGAAAAAAGTAAATATATTAAACCTTTAAGTTTAAGAATCAGCCCAAAATCATGAAATTGTGAGATGTATTTTTTTATATATATTTATAGTGTATTAAAGTCAATGTATCGTATTGATATTAAGGTTTTTTCAAAAGCAAATATTTAAAATATAATGCATTATTTATGTTAACACATGTTTTCAAATTATAGAAATAAATCTCTTTTTTTAAAATCTAGATAAAATTAATCTTAAATGCATAAAACTTTTAAATTTAAACAACGGGGAAGTATAAATAAAAATAGTTGTTTAAGTAATGCTTAAAAAAGGACGTATGTGAAGGCCTTAGTCGACTGCTCTCAAAGTTGACTCTTTCTACTTATTTTAATGTTTTTAATGTAAGAATTGTTTTGTTTTCGTTTATTTTTATTTTTATTATTTTTTAAGGTTTAAAATTTTATTATTGAAATAACATTTTATTTAACTGTTAACAAAAATAATAAAATACCAAATAAAACTTGGAGATAATAAATTAATTAAATTAAAATTTTATCTTATCTAATATTTAATAATAATTTTATAAAATTTCAAGATAAAATTTTAATCTAATTAATATATTTTCAATGGAAATTAATCATTAAATAAATTTTAATATTTACTTTATATTTATTTATCATAAAATAATTGTAACTTTTGAAAAAAATTATTTATTGTTTTATGAGAAATTAATCAAATATTATTATTTTAATAATTAAATTATGTTATATATAGCTCTTTATTAGTAATTATTATTAAATAAAAAATTAAATTATGATAAAAACTGAAACAAAAACTAATTTTGTGATTTTATAAGATTCAAAATATAAAGAAACTAAAATAAAAATTAAACAAGAAACTAAGTTAAACAATTTTTACTAAATTTAAAAATAAAAAAGAAAATTAATAACATAAGGAGAATTAAACAACTTCTAAATATTTACTTTTAGTTTAAACTAGATTTAGGAGACTTTGAATTAAATCAGATGAAAATAAAGAAATTAACTAGTTACATTATTTCAATTTTGAGTTATTTTTGGATCAAATTATTATGTAGTCATAATGTAATCTATCTAGTCTAATTCTATAAATATTGATGTAGCCTTAAATTCTTAAGAAATCATATGAACGTTGAGTAGTGAATTTTCATTTAATAATTTTCATAAGAATCCAATAACCAAATAAATTGCATTGAAAGGTATGAAGTATGATGTTGAGGATGGGGTGATTATTAATGTAAGAGCATTAAATCTTCAAATCAAAGAGGATGACCTAGAGCAATAGAAGGAGAACATCGTTCATACTAGATATTATAACAAAGTATATATTATGACAATTTACAAAGAGAATTGTACTAACATAGCTAGTAGTCTTATTGTGGAATAGTTATGATTGTCTATTGTGAAATATATGAAACCATACAAATTTCAGTGTCCTAATGAATGTAGATAGATCCAAGTGAATAAACATGTGTTAGTGTCATCCTCTACTAGGAGGTATAAAGATGAAATCTTGTGTAATGTGATAACTATGTAAGCTAGTCATATAATGTTATGAAGACTATAACAATGTAAATGGAGGGTGACATAATATAATCAAGAATAGGTATGCCTTTGTTAAGGATGATAAACTCATTACCCTTATTTCTTTAACACCTAAATAGGTCTATAAGGACTAGTTCAAGTTTAAAAATAGAGAACAAAGAAAGAAGTGGAAGAGAAAAGACAGAGAGTAAGGAAGGGAGCTCAAGGGTGGGGGTCCAGAGCTAGTTATGACAACAACAAAAAAAGAGATGGTGAAAACTCTAAAAAAGAGAGAGAATTACCAGTTAAAAACAATAAAGAAATAAGTGAACTGTTATATAAAAAGGAGGAAAATTAGAAATTTTTTTAATACTAACTATCATACGATTGGGCATTGTTCAAAGAGATTTATCTCAAATTCAAAGAGCTTGACATATCTCTTTTTAGTGTTTTTTTTTTCTTGTTGTAAGAGTATGAAATATGTTGGATGATGACATCCCTAATGTATTACTAGCCATTAAAGAGATTGAACATCATATTAACTTTGTGCCTATCATTCATTATAGACTTGCTTACAGGAATGATTTAGAGGAAACAAAGGAGCTATAAAGACAAGTAAAAGAGTTTATGGGTAAATGGTATATAAGAGAGATAATGAGTCCTTATGTAGTTTTAGTACTTCTAGTGCATAAAAAGGATAGCACTTGGCAAATATATGTTGACTTCATAACTATTAACAATATAATAGTAAAGTATTAGTACTCCATCCTTAGGTTATATGATATGTTTAATGAATTGTATGACTTTTCTAAAATTAACTTGAAAAGTAGGTATTGCCATATTAAGATAAGAGAAGGTAATAGGTAGAAAATTGCCTTTAAAATTCGATATAAAATATATGAGTGTTTAGTACCATTTGGTCTTACTAATTCACCTAATCAATTCATAAGATTAATGAATAATGTATTACATGCATATGTAGGCAAATTTATGGTTATGGTTATGTACTTTAATGACATTCTACTGTACAATAAACATATAGAGGAGCATATTTATCAGTTGAATATGTGCTCAGTATGCTAAGGAAAGAACTAATGTATATTAGCTTTCAAAATCTTGTGTTTCTTTATTATATTACTAGTGCAAAAATTACCAAGGTAGATAAGGAAAAGGTGAAAAAAAATTAAGGAATAACTAAGACTTAAATTTATAACTATGGTAGAAGTTTTCATGGTTTCACTAGTTTCTACAGTATATTTTCTAAATATTTTAGCACATTGTTACACATTTATTGAAACTGTTAAGAAATCTGTAGGGGTTTATTTGTAGTGAGTAGGAGCAAACATTCAATGTCAATAAAGGCAAGTTATGTTTAGTAACTTTGTTAGCATACATAATTTTCTTAAATTTCTAAGATTAAGTGTAATGCCTCGGGACTAGATATTATAACTTTTTTTAATATAATTAAAAAAAGCCATTAGTTTATTACAGTTAAAAGCTTAATGGGGAATCTTTAAACTACTTAACTTATAATAAAGAACTTTATAAGTTCGTGAGAGAATTAGAGACATAGCAACATTACCTTTGATCTAAAGAATTTGTTTAACATACCACTATGAGTCATTGAAGAACCTTAAGGTACAAAGTAAGTTGAACAAATCTATGCCAAGGGGATGAAGTTCATTAAAAAAATTTTATATGTTATGAATTATAAACAAGGTAAGGAAAATGTGGGGGTGGTTGATGGCTTATCTTGAATGTATTTTCTTCTCACTTTTTTTTAAATATGAGGTTATTAGAATTTGAATATGTAAAAATTTAATATGCTAATGATAATAACTTTTGGAATATTTATTTGGCATGTGAAAATGTAGCTTTTGAGAAATTTTGTAGGTGTGATGGTTATCTATTTTGAGAAAATATTTTTTGCATACCTATGTGTTTTATGAGTGAGTTGTTTGTGTGTGAGGCATATTATGGATGTTTGATGGGTTATTTTCACATTAAAAAGACCTTGGATATGTTAAGCAAGTATTTTTGTTGGACCCCGTTTCCGGAGCCCAACATTCGGAGTCCTAAACCTTGTGCTTAACATCCGACAAGTTATTTGTTGTCATTCCACAATGGTGGTGAGCGCATACTAATCAATCACCAAAATTATAAGTTGACTTCTTCAAAGAAATTGTAACTCTAAGTCTCTAATTTGTTTTGAAGCAAAAATTACCTCAATCGGAGTTCTACAACTCAAGATATGCTTAAAAAGCCTAAGTGTGCTCATACTCCAATTATGCTCTCCTAACCGACCTCCCACTTACTTTCATGCAATATTTCTCAAATCAACTACAAATGATACAAATTTTTTTTATGGGGAGAAAGATACATGTCTTAGGAATCTATTGGTCTAAGAATCCCTTCAATTGGAGGTCGGATGAGGGAGTTATGAATAAAAGAATAGACCATGTTTATACCCTAAATCGATTTGAACCTATCTTGGCGCGATTGTCATATCTTTCATATAGATGTCTGATTGAGTTCGTTTTTAGACCATTAGAAAAAAGACATTTATAAATACAACTTTCATAAAGACCACAAAAAGCGATTCTGCCTCTAAAATGGTCAAAAATAACAATTTGTCCTATGAATGTCCGTTAAACGGACATCCATGTTCGTTTAACGGACATGTATCGGGTTTGGGAGGCAAAAATGACCTAAGAAGGTCCGTTAAACGAACATCCATGTCCATTTAACGGACATAGACTGGCCAAAGGGTGTTTTTACACCCGAGAAGGTCCGTTAAACGGACCTTATGTCCGTTAAACGGACATTGGGGCTCCCCAAAGTCCTCCAATGCCTCCTTAAAGCTTCCAACATCCTTCCTAACACCATAAACACTTATAATTTTCCCAAATTCACTTATTCTAATGCCTAAACACTTCATAACAACTCAACCATCAAGTTCATCTTACAAAATTCTCAAATCACAACTCATTTGGTTCATCAAAACCCCAATTCCCTATCAATCACCATAGCTATCACAAACACAAACCATATACAACATCCTAACTTTTAACACTCATATCTCTCCATTCTGACATCAAAAAATCACAAACTTTATATCGTTTGAAAGATAAAAAAGATCTTCTACAACTTCCAAGAAGACAAATTTTATCAATTCTACCTAAAAAATTCCAGAATTCTCCTTAAATTCAGAACACAATCCTACCCTTATGAAAGCTTGAAAATAGCAATGTAAAAACTTGAAATGGCATAACCAACATAATGCATGTGTATTTCATTTCCATCAAATGAAAAGAGTTTACAACGCTTTAGTGGGCATTTCAAGTTACTTTACAACATAATCCAAAATACAAATTTATTAAAAGCAACAATATCTCAAAATGCAACTAAAGCATTGTTTTACAAATTCTAACTTCCAAAAGAACAAAAGAACAAAAGAACAAAAGTGCAAAATGGAGTAATGCCTTGGCACTCATCTCGATCACTCGCTAACTTGCTCGTCACCTGCGGTGGGGAAGGTGAGGGGGGTGAGCTTAACGCTCGTGGATAACACTTTTATAATCGGTAATAAGCAAAAACCTTTGAAACATTACAATCATAGCAAATTCTCACAAAAACCCATAAAGCATATATTTCTTAACTTTGTTAAACCAAAATCACAATTCTCATAAGTTAAGCATTTTTCAAACTTGTTAACACAAGTAAACATACAAACACATCACAAATGGCTTGACAAGTCCATAAACACGACGAATTACACAATTTCATATAATGGTCTTGTGTAGTCGTAAACTTAAGGGAGTCCTGAAAGGAGCTCCGTGCCACTAGCGGGTAGGCGGGAGAAGCCTTGACTTTGTTAACGTGCACGTGACAATTCTTGGATGGACTAAACCAAACCCACATAACATGTAATTCATGAACTAAAAATATTTTGCCCAAATGGCACATTCTTGAAAACTTGTTTTTCATGCACATGACATATTTCCACAATTCAACAACCGAAAATCTCATACCAATCATAAAAGCCATTTTCAACTCATTCAAAAGAAACAATTACAATATTTGCAAAGCAATTGCAATTCATTCCCAAAATTCACACACAATAACTTATAGCAAATTCTCAATCATTTAAAGAACAATAAAAGCTCATTTATGAGGTAGTTGGAAAAAGCCATTAATTCCATTTAGTTGAAAAACATTTATGACTTTTAACTCAAGTATAAAAATGTAACCCACCTTAGTGTCCTTGCTTGAATCTTGCTCAAATGGGCCTCTCCTTTTGCTCCTCTTGCCTCCCTTTATTATCTTCAACATTGACAGAAAAATCCCAAATCAAAAGGAATCCCAAAATTGAAAAACCTAAAGAACCCAAAGCATGAAATTGATCTTAGAATCTCTAAACCCATCCATTTCCTAAGCTCTTTGAACCAAAAACTCTTCAAAAATCCAAAACATTAAAAATCACTTACCTTGAATCTTCACCCAACCAAAGGATTTCTTGGCTTAAATGAAAGCTTGAACCTTCCTCTTTCTCTTTCCTTCTTGAATTAATCCCCAAAACCCTCTTGATCTCCAAGAAAATTGAAAACCCTAACTTTTTCTTCTTTTTCTCCTTCCCTCTCTCTTCCTACAACTCTCTCCCTCTTCTCTCCTTTCAATTTTCATTTTCTCTCACTTCCCATACAAGACAAGCCTTATTTCTTCCCTTTTATACCATTAATGATGCTAAAAAGTCCAACTTACCCTTACTTATTAGTCTAGGTTCTTACATCCTTAAGTGACATGCCCAAAATGCCCTTTATGCTATACACTCCTAAGATTTTAATTTAATCTCTTATGTCACACAACCTCATTAACACCAACATGCTAATTAGCTCCAACATACATTAATCTAATAAGACCCCAAAATTAATCTAATAATGCTTAATCAAATAAAAAAAATCAGGGGCCAACATTTCTCCCCCCTAAAGAATTTTGTCCTTGAAATTCTTACCTGATTCGTTGAAGAGGTGTGGATACTTCTCCTTCATGGCTTCTAAGGGCTCCCACGTGGCCTCTTCAACAGAATGATTTCTCCACATGACTTTGACTAGCTAAACTATCTTGTTCCTTATGACCTTTTCCTTGGTGTCCAAAATCTCCAGTGGAATTTTCTCATAACTTAGATCATCGCTCAATTGAACCTCAGTGGTCTAAATGATGTGGGATGGATCTGATCTATACCTCCTCAACATGGATACATGAAAAACGTCATGTATCTGTGACAATTCTGGTGGCAGTGCCAACCTATAGGCTAGCGGTCCGATCCTCTCCACAATCTCATATGGACCGACATATCTCGGATTCAACTTGCCCTTCTTGTCAAACCTCAGGACTCCTATCCAAGGAGATGTCTTAAGAAAGACTTTTTCACCGACTTCATACTTCATCTCCTTTCGGTGTGCATCAGCATAACTCTTCATTCTATCCTGTGCTGCCTTAAGCCGTTGCTTAACCAGATTAAAATTATCAACTGTCATCTGAAGTAACTCTGGTCCTATCAGTTTCCTTTCTCCTTCTTCATCTCAGCATATCAGAGTTCTGCACTTCCTTCCATACAGTGCTTCATAAGGAGCCATCTGAATGCTTGAATGGTACGAATTATTATAAGCAAATTCGACCAATGATAATGTTCATCCCAAGCACCTTTGAAATCCATCACACATGCCCTGAGCATTCCCTCAAGACTCCGAATGGTCCTCTCCGATTGACCGTCCATCTGGGGATGAAAAGCAGTGCTAAAATTTAACTTGGTTCCTAAAGCCTCTTGTAAACTTCCCTAAAATCTCGAAGTAAATCGAGGATCCCTATCATAAACTATGAAATCTGGAACCCCATGTAATCTTACTATCTCATCAATATACTTCTTGCCTAGCACATGCAAAGAATTAGTCTGTTTAATTGCCAAAAAATGGGCTGACTTCGTCAATCGATCAACAATGACCCATATGACATCATGCTTCGTACTAGTCTTGGGCAAACCCATCAGAAAATCCATAGTTACCCGTTGCCACTTCCACTCAGGAATGGACAATGGCCTTAACTTGCCAGATGGTGCTTGGTGCTCAGCTTTGACTTGCTGACACACTAGACACCTGCTCACGTATTCTACTACATCTATCTTCATGCCTTTCCACCAGAAATGCTCTTTTAGATCTCTGTACATCCTGGTGCTACCTGGATGCATGGTATAAGGTGCATTGTATGCCTCATCCAGTATTTCATCCTTAACTTCTTTGATATTTGGAATACAAAGTCTGTTTCCTACTACCATCAGTCCATCATCCCTCACTACCACTTCAGATTTCTTACCATTCTGAATTTCTTCTCGGAGCTTACTCAATTCTGCATCCTGGGCTTGTAACTCCTTAACCTTCTCCCTAAGTATCAGCCTCACTCTGAAATTTGCAATAACACAAATGGGTTCCTCCTGCTTCAAACTTATTCTAAGCTTCGCCATTTCTTCCAATAACGGCAAATATACTGTTTGAACATGAGCAATAGAGGATTTCCTACTCAAGGCATCCGCTACCACATTTGCCTTTCCTGGATGATACTCAATTAATAAGTCATAATCCTTGAGCAACTCTAACCATCTTCTCTGTCTCAAATTCAGCTCTTTTTGACTTAACAAATACTTGAGACTCTTGTGATCTGTAAAAATCGTCTGCACCCCATACAAATAATGTCTCCAAATCTTCAGGGCAAAAATCACTGCTGCCAATTCCAGATCATGGGTTAGGTAATTCAGTTCATAAGGCTTTAGCTGCTGTGAGGCATAAGCTATTACTTTGTCTCCTTGCATCAATACACAACCCTTCCTTGAAGCATCACTGTATACTGTATAACTTTCCTCTCCTGTGGGCAAAGTCAGAATCGGAGCACTTGTCAATCTATGCTTAAGCTCCTCAAAGCTCTTCTAGCATTCATCACTCCAGATAAACTTCTAATTCTTCCTTAATAACTTGGTCATCGAAGCAGCTATCATCGAGAATCCTTCAACAAATCTCCTATAATACCCTGCTAGACCTAGAAAACTTCTTACTTCTGCCATTGTCGTCGGTGCATGCAAATTCACCACTGCTTCAATTTTCCTTGGATCAATATGTACCCCATCTTTAGAAATCACATGTCTAAGGAAAATCACTTCGTGAAGCCAGAATTCATATTTGTTGAATTTGGCATAAAGTTCTTTCTCCCTTAATCTCTTCAACACTATCCTGAGATGTTCTTCATGTTCCCCTTCATTTTTGGAATAAACCAGAATATCATCGATAAACACTATGACAAACTGATCCAAAAACTCTTTGAAGATCCTATTCATAAGATCCATAAATACAGCCGGAGCATTGGTCAATTCGAAGGGCATGACCAGAAACTCATAATGCTCGAAACGTGTCCTAAAGGCTGTCTTACTTACATCAGACTCCTTGATTCTGAGTTGATGATAGCCTGACCTAAGATCAATCTTAGAAAAGACCTTGCTCTTTGCAACTGGTCAAATAAATCATCAATCCGAGGTAGAGGGTACTTGTTCTTAACAGTCACCTTGTTAAGTCTCCGATAATCGATACACATACGCCATGACCCATCATTCTTTTGAACAAACAAAATAGGCGCTCCCCAAGGTGACGAACTCGGCCGTATATACTCCTTCTCTAATAGTTCCTCCAACTATTCCTTAAGCTCCTTCAGTTCAGCTGGAACCATTCTATACGGTGGTATAGAAATGGGTGCGGTTCTAGGAATCAAGTCAATGGCAAACTCGATGTCCCTCACCGGTGACAAACCAAGTAAGTCCTCTGGGAACACATATGGAAACTCCCTTACTACTGAAAAATCTTCTAACCTCCCTTCATTCACCTCAGTGTCCACAACATGTGCCAAGAAGGCTTCACACCCCTTTTCCATCATCCGTTCAGTGAGTAAAGCCGAAACAATTCTGGGTGGTAGTGTTCTCCTATCTCCTCGAAAAATCACCTTCTTACCATTGCCAAAGTCAAACTCTACCTCTTTGTAGCTACAGTCTAACTTTGCATGATACTTCTCCATGGCATCCATTCCAAGTATGACATCTAGACCTTTCAACTCTAGAGGCAACAAGTCTACAACCAGTCTAGCACCCTTAATAACCAATTCACAGTCTCTATACACTCGACTGATTACCACATTCCTCCCTAGAGGTGTACTAAAAAGAAAAGGACTATTCAAAGGCATTGAATTCACAGCATGCAAAGTCATACTTACAGAAACAAATGAATGTTTAGAGCCAGTATCAATCAACACAAAAACTGCAGAATTGAATAACTGAGCCATACCCGTGACAACTTCAAGAGCGGCTGCAGCTTCCTCTCTGGTCATGGCAAATACTCTGGCTTGTGCCTGACCCCTTGTCCTCCCTAGAGGATTAGCCTTCTTTGCAGCTCCAAAACTGACCATCTCTGTGACTGGCCTGGGTCCTACCGTTTCTACTCTTCATGGGGCTTGCGACTACGACCCCTCTTGCCTGACTACCTGGGGACAGTCCCTGATCATATGCCCCTTCTCACCACATCGAAATCAAGCTCCAAGCAGCTTGAAACACTCTTCTTTATGAAGTTTCCCGCAATGCTCACATTGGGGGTCCGTATATCTGCTTCTTCCTGTCCTTCCCGTGCCTCCCACACTTGAGGCTTGCACTGAAACTGCTCTTGATTGCTTGTTCTTAGCAGGACCACTACTTCCCACTTCACTCTGTGTATGGAAACTCTTCATACCCCTCTCAGCCATTGGAGCACTCATCCCCCTCTTGGAAGACTGCTTACAATTCTTCCTCTTCTTATTCACTTCAGACTTGATATTCTCCAATTTTTCAGCCTGGAGTGCGGCATCTACCAGCTGCTAGTAGTCACAGAAGTTGTGGATCATCATATTCTCTTTAATCCCTAGATGAAGTCCCCCCTCAAACTTGCTGCACTTGTCCTCTTCATTTGCCACAATGTTGGCCGCATACCGGGACAGTTGGGTGAACTTCAGCTCGTACTCACTCACATTCATTTCCTTCTGTGTGAGATTCAGAAATTCTTTAGCCTTCTCTTGGATATAGACCCTCGAGAGGTACTTCCTTCGGAAAGCTTCCAAAAAGTCCCCCATGTCAACACTGGAGGCATAACCTGACTGTGAGGCACTGATTCCCACCAGTGAAGTGCATCCCCCTGTAGTAAGCTAACTACATAATCTAGCTTCTCTTCATTGGAGCACTTTATCTGAATCAGGACCCTCTCGGTCCTCTTCAACCATGCTTCAGCCTCTTCAGGATTGGTGGTTCCATTGAAGTCCATAGCTCCATACTTACGGAGCTTATCATATTGTCCACTTTGATCCACTGGAGTTGGCACCAGAGCTTGTGATCCTTGGCCCATGGCATAGGTGAAAGCCTGGGCAAAGGCTTGAAAGAATTGAGGATCCATTTGAGGCATCGGAGGAGGCGGTGGAGGCACCTCATGCTGCACACTAGGTGCCTTAGAATCTAGAGTAGAATGTGTCCCCGTATCTTGTGGGGCATACGATTCATCCGTGCTCCCTTGACGAGAGACAGATCTAGGCAAAGCTCCTCGAGTTCTTTTTCGAGGTGGCATTTCACTCCTTCAATTTAAAAATCATTGAAAATCTTTAGTTCATGCAAAACAATTTCAAATCATGTAAAACAATTCAAAACAATGCAAGTTATTCAAAACAATGCATGTGGATCATGGAAAATAATGCATGCTCACTTTATACTTGAAAACTACCCACCTAGTTGCCTAGGGGGTCCCTAAAACTAGTCTCTCTGATACCACAACTGTTGGACCCCATTTTCGGAGTCCAACATCCGGAGTCCTGAACCTTGTGCTTGAAACCCTGAAGGGTCATTTGCTGCCATTCCACAATGGTGGTGAGCGCACACTAATCAAACACCAAAATCATAACTTGGATTCTTCATAGAAATTGTAGCTATAATCTCTAGCTTGTTTTGAAGCAAGAATCACCTCAATTGGAGCTATATAGCTCAAGATATGCTTAAAAATCTAAAAAGTGTAAAAACCCTAAACACACTCTCCCAACCAACCTCTCACTTGTTCTAACGCAAACTCTCTTAAAACAACTCCAAAAGATAATATTTTTCATTGAGAGGTAGATACATGTCTTAGAAACCCATTGCTTTAAGAATCGCTTCATTTGGAGGTCGGATGAGGGAGTTATTCCCAAAAGAATAGAAAATGTTTATACCCTAAATTGATTTGAACCTATCTTGGCGCGATCGCCATAACGTTCAACATAGAAGTCCGATTAAGTTCGTTTTTGGACCATTCGAAGGATGACATCTAGCTCTACAACTTTTATGAAGATTACAAAACGCGATTCTGCCCCTAACAGAGTAAAAAATCACCATCGTTCCATGCATCGGGCTTAGGAGGCCAAAATGACCCGAGAATGTCCGTTAAACGAACATGGATGTTCGTTTAACGGACATTGGAGCTCCCCAAAGCTTCCAATGCCTCTCTAAAGCCTCCCACCTTCAACCTAACACCATAAACACTTATATACTTCCCAAATTCACTTATTATAAAGCCTAAACACTTCATAACAACTTAAACAACAAATTCAACTCACCAAAATCTCAAATCTCAACTTAATTGGCTCATCAAAACCACAAATTTCAAACATTCATCAAAGCTATCACATACACAACTCCTATACAACATCCTATCTTACAACAATCATATCTCTCCATTCTGACATCTAAAAATCACAAACTTCATATCGTTGGAAAGATCAAAAAAGCTTCTATAACATTCAAGAAGACAATATATATCACTTCTTCCTAGAAAAGCCCAGAATTTCACCTAAATTCAACACACATTCCTACCCTTATGAGAATTGAAAAAAGCCATGCAAAGATTTGCAAATCCATAAACAACCATAATGCATATGTATTTCATTTACATCAAAAATAAGTGTTTTACAATGCTTTTGAGGGCATTTCAAGCCACTTACATTATAATCCCAAAATACAAACTTAACAAAAGTAACATTTTCCTAAAATGCATATAAAGCATTGATTTACAAAAGTTAACTTGAAATGCAAAATAATCCAATTATGGAGTAATGCCTTTGGGCTCAATCATTGATCTCACGTTCTTCACCTGGAGATGGGACGGAATGGGAGGGGGTGAGCTTACGCTTGTGGGTAACACGTTTATATCCAGTAATAAGCAAAATCCAATAAAACATTCATGATCATAGCAATTTCTCACAATATCCATAAAACATATATTTCTTAACTCTGTTAAACCAAAATCACAATTCTCATAATTTAAGCATTTTTCAAACTTGTCAACACATGTAAACACATAAACACATCACAAATGGCTTGGCAAGTCCATAAACATGACGAACTACACAATTCCATAAAATGGCTTTGTGTAGTCGTAAACTTGAGGGAGTCCTAAAAGGAGCTCCGTGCCACTAGCGGGCAGGCAGGATAGCCTTGACTTGGTCAACGTGCATGTGACAATTTCTTAAATAGACTATACCAAACCCACATAACATGTAATTCATGAACTGAAAATATTTTGCCCAAATGGCACATTCTTAAAAACTTGTTTTTCATGTACATGACATATTGCACAATTCAAAAATCACATTTCCAAGCCAAGCATAAAAGCCATTTTCTTTCAACTCAATCAAAAGCAGCAATTATCATAATTGCAAAGCAATTTGAATTTATTTCCAAAGTTCACACACAACAACATAGTACAATTTCTCAATCATTTAAAGAACCATAAATGCTCACTAAAAAGTTAGTTGGAAAGATCATTTATTACATTTAGTTGAAAAGCATTTATGACTTATTAACACAAGTATAAAAGTGTAACCCACCTTGATTTCCTTGCTTGAAAGCTTGTTCAAGGGTGTCCCTCTTCTTGCTCCCCTTGCCTCCCTTTCTCTTCTTCAATAATAAATACAAAAATCCCAAATCAATAGGATTCAAAAATTGGAAAACCTATAGAACCCAAAGCATGAAATTGATCTTAGAATCTCTAAACCCATACATTCCCAATCTTTTAGAACCAAGACCACTCAAAAAATCCAAAACCTTGAAAAACCCTTAACTTAAAACTTCACCCAATCAAAGGGTTTCTTAGATCAAATGGAAGCTTGAACCTTCCTCTAGCTTTTTCCTTCTTGAAATAACTCCAAAACTCCTCTTGAAGACTTAGAACTCAAAACCTAGACAACCTCTCTTTTTCTCCTTCTTTCTCCCTTTCTTCAACTCTCCCTCTCTTCTCCTCTCTCAAATTCGTTTCTTGCTTCTTTAAAATGAAACCCAACACATGTTTCTTGCTTTTAAACCCTCACTAATGCTAAAAAGTCCAAAATTCCCTTACTTATTAGCCTTGCCAATTAAAGACTTAAGTGATCTTCCCATACTACCTTTAGGCAACTTATCACTTCTAACAGTTCAATTTAATCACTTATGCCATATAATCTCATTTACACTAACATATCAATTAATCCCAACACAAATTAATCTATCAAGACCCCAAAAATCATTTAATCATGCTTAATCAAATTAAAAAAAATCAGGGGCCAACATTTCTCTACCCCCCCCCCCTCTTAAAGAATTTCGTCCTCAAAATTCTTACCTGATTCATTGAAGAGGTGCGGATACTTCTCCTTCATAGCTTCCAAGGGTTCCCACGTAGCCTCTTCAACTGCAGGATTTCTCCACAGAACTTTGACCAATTGAATTGTCTTGTCCCTGAGGACCTTTTCCTTGGTGTCTAAAATCTCCATTGGAATCTCCTCATAACTCAGATCATCACTCAATTGAACCTCAGTGGTCTGAATGATGTGGGATGGATCCGATCTATACCTCCTCAACATGGATACATGAAAAATATCATGTATCTGTGACAGTTCTGGTGGCAGCGCCAACCTATAGGCTAGTGGTCCGATCCTCTCTAAAATCTCATAGGGACCCATATATCTTAGACTTAACTTGCCCTTCTTGCCAAACCTCATGACTCCTTTCCAAAGAGACGTCTTAAGGAATACTTTGTCACCTACTTCATATTCTATCTCCTTCTGGTGTGCATCAGTGTAGCTCTTCATTCTATCCTGAGCTGCTTTAAGCCGTTGCTTAATCAAATTAACCTTATCCACTGTCATCTGCAATAGTTCTGGTCCTATCAGTTTCCTTTCTCCTTCTTCGTCCCAACATATCAAAGTTCTACACCTCCTTCCATACAGCGCTTTATAAGGAGTCATCTGAATGCTTAAGTGGTACGAATTATTATAAGCAAATTCGACCAATAGCAAGTGCTCATCCCAAGCTCCTTTGAAGTCCATCACACATGCCCCGAGCATTCCTTCAAGTGTCCGAATGGTTCTCTCAGATTGACCATCCGTCTGAGGGTGAAAAGCAGTGCTAAAATTTAACTTGGTTCCCAAAGCCTCTTGTAAGCTTCCCCAAAATCTCGAAGTAAATCGAGGATCCCTGTCAGAAACTATGGAATCTGGAATCCCATATAATCTAACTATCTCATCAATGTACTTCTTCGCTAACACATGCAGCGAATCAGTCTGTTTAATTGCCTAAAAGTGGGCTGACTTTGTCAACCGATCAATAATAACCCAAATGGCATCATGCTTCCTACTAGTCTTGGGCAACCCCATCAGAAAATCCATAGTTATCCTTTTCCACTTCCATTCAGGAATGGACTATGGCCTAAACATACCTGAAGGTGCTTGGTGTTTAGCCTTGACTTGCTGACACACTAGACACTTGCTCACATATTCTGCTATATCTCTCTTCATGCCCTTCCACCAGAAATGCTCTTTCAGGTCTCTATACATCCTGGTGCTACCTGGGTGCATAGCATAAGGCGCATTGTGTACCTTATCCAGTATTTCATCCTTAGCTTCTTTGACATTCGGGATACAAAGTCTACTTTTGACAACCATAAGTCCATCATCTCTCACTACCACTTCTGATTTCTTGCCATTCTGAATTTCTTCTCGAAGCTTACTCAATTCTGCATCCTGTGCTTGTAACTCCTTAACCTTCTCCCTGAGTATCAGCCTCACTCTGAAATTTGCAATCACACAATCTGGTTCCTCCTGTTTCAAACTTATTTTGAGCTTCGCCATTTCTTCCAATAACGGCAGATACACTACTTGAACATAAGCTATTGAGGATTTCCTACTTAAGGCATCCGACACTACATTCGCCTTTCCTGGGTGGTATTCAATCATCAGGTCATAATCCTTGAGCAACTCTAACCATCTTCTCTGTCTCAAATTCAGCTCTTTCTAACTTAACAAATATTTGAGGCTCTTGTGATCAGTAAAGATCTTCGTCTGCACCCCATACAAATAATGTCTCCAAATCTTCAGGGCAAAAATCACTGCTACCAATTCTAGATCGTGGGTTGGGTAATTCAATTCATAAGGCTTTAGCTGCTGCGAGGCATAAGCTATTACCTTGTCTCGTTGCATCAATACACAACCCAAACCCTTCCTTGATGCATCACTGTATACTGTATACCCTTCATCTCTTGTGGGTAAAGTCAGAATTGAAGGACTTGTCAATCTGCGCTTAAGCTCCTCAAAGCTCTTCTGACATTCATCAGTCCAAATAAACTTCTGATTCTTCCTTAGCAACTTGGTCATCGGAGTAGCTATCATAAAAAACCCTTTAACAAATCTCCTATAATAGCCTTCCAGACCCATAAAACTTCTTACTTCTGCCACTGTTGTCAGTGCATGCCAATTCACCACTGCTTCGATTTTCCTTGGATCATCATATACCTCATCTTTAGAAATCACATGCCCAAGGAAAATCACTTCGTGAAGCCAAAATTCACATTTGCTGAATTTGGCATAAAGCTCCTTCTCTGTTAAAGTCTGTAGCACTATCCTAAGATGTTCCTCATGTTCTCCTTCACTCTTGGAATAAACCAGAATGTCATCGATAAACACTATGACAAACTGATCCAAAAACTCCTTGAAGACCCTATTCATAAGGTCCATAAATGCAGCCGGAGCATTGGTCAGTCCGAATGGCATGACCAGGAACTCATAATGCCCATAACGTGTCCTGAAGGCTGTCTTGCTTACATCAGACTCTTTGATTCTTAGCTAATGATAGCCTGACCTGAGATCAATCTTGGAAAAGACCCTTGCTCCCTGCAACTGGTCAAACAAATCATCAATCCAGGGCAGAGGGTACTTGTTCTAAACGGTCACCTTGTTGAGTCTTCAGTAATCGATGCACATATGCCATGTCCCATCCTTCTTCCTAACAAACAAAATCGGCGCTCCCTATGGTGATGAACTTGGCCGTATGTACCCCTTATCTAACAATTCCTCCAACTGTTCCTTAAGCTCCTTTAGCTCAGCTGGAGCCATTCTATACGGTAGTATAGAAATGGGTGCGGTTCCGAGAATCAAGTCAATAGCGAACTCAATTTTCCTCACCGATGGCAAACCAGGTAACCCCTCTGGGAACACATCTGGAAACTACCTTACTACTGGAACATCTTCTAACCTCCCTTCATTCATCTCATTGTGTACAACATGTTCCAAGAAGGCTTCACACCCCTTTTCCATCATTCGTTCGGCTAGTAAGGTCGAAATAATTCTAGGTGGAAGTGTTCTCCTATCTCCTCAGCAAGTCACCTTCTCTCCATTTCCCATATCAAATTCTACCACCTTCAGACTACAATCCAACTTTGCATGATACTTTTCCATGGCATCCATCCCAAGTATGACATCTAAACCTTTCAACTCTAGAGGCAACAAGTTTACTACCAGTCTAGCACCCTCAATAACCAACTCACAGTCTCTATACACTTGACTGATTTTCACATTCCTTCCTAGAGGTGTGCTAACAAGCAAAGGACTATCCAAAGGCATTGAATTCACAGCATGCAAAGTCATACTTACAGAAACAAAAGAATGCGTCAAACCAAAATCAATTAACACAAATACTGCAGAATTGAATAAGTGAGCCATACCCGTAACCACTTCAGGAGCGGCTGCAACTTCCTCTTTGTTCATAGAAAATACTCTGACTTGTGCCTGACCCTGATCCCTTGGCCTCTCTGGAGGATTAGCCTTCCTCACAGCTCTAGAACTGCCCACTTCATGGATTGGCCTGGGTCCCATTGTCTCTGCTCTTCTTGGGGCTTGTGACTGTGTGTAACATCCCATCACCGATGGGAAGGGTAGAATTGTAATTTGGAAGGGTTATGAGTGCTTAGAATTATTTTGATATGTTCATTTATACCCATACATGTGAATAGTGAAATTGCACATGAAAACGATTGTACATGCATTCATGACATTTTCGGTATATGTGTCTACATATGATTTGAAAATTTTGGCTAGAATTCTTATAAAGGAAGTGTTGTCCAATTGTGGCTTGAAGGGGTTTGAATTTTGCCTTGAAAGTGAGTTATGTGTGCAACATGAACAGTAATCGAGAAATGTGACCTGAAACTTTGATGAATTTTTCTAGGTTGATCTAGGTTGAATTTGCTAAATTGGTCTTAATAAAAGTTGAATATTTTCTTGCTAGCTTTCTATCTCCACTAAGTATGACATTTCTCGATACTTAGGTTGAGAGTTATGATCGATAGAAAAATTGATGTTGTTTAGGATTGATTTTCCAGGACAGAAACTATGAGTAACATTTTTACCCTCTTACAGTTAGCAACTGTTTTTAGGGTCTTCATGAAAGTTGTAGCTTGTGTTTTTCTCTTTCCATTGATACAAAGTATGACATTTTTGGAAAATGGAGTGAAAAGTTATGATGGTTACAAGTTTTGATACTATTTGTGAGGAACTTATCGATCAGTCATCTTTGAGTGAACTTTTGACCCCTGTAGAGACCGAGCTTATTTTTGAGTCCTTCATGAAAATGGTATAGCTTTCTTTTAGCTTTCCATCGATACCAAGTTTGCAAAATTTGGAGTTCGGGGTCAAAAGTTATAAGCGTTAGAAGTTTAAAAGTCGGTCAGGCCAGCACTCGCGCGACCAACGCTCGCTCGACAGCTCGAGCGCTCGGCCAACGCGATCGCTCGGCCAGCGCTAGCGCTCGCCCAGCGTCAGCGGCGTGCCGCGACCGCTCAGCCGATTTTCGAATTTTCTCTTGATCTGACCTCCCTCCATTCATTTGGTCATAACTTTTTCGTCTGATATCCGATCGATCTGATTTTTGAAGCATTGGTTTCCTAAGATATTCCTGTATCTCTCCATATGAGGTTTATGATTTTTGACCTTTAACTGAGAAAGATCGATCGATTTAAAGTGGGATGATCGATTAAAAGAGTATGAGCTGTTTATCTTTCTGAATATGCTTCAGTAATTTGGAGATATCTTGAGCTATAGAGCTCCGGTTGAGTTGATTCTTTTTGCTAATTAAACTAGAGACATGGGTCTACAAATGTTCTGAAGGGATTGAAAGTCAATTTATCCCTAAGAGGTTCAATTTCTGGAGTGAAGTTAGGTGTAGTGCTTAGTCTTGGTTTAGTATTTGGTCTGAAAATGTTTTGGCCATAACTTCTTCATTTCTGAACCGAATTGAACGATTTTGGTGTCTATGCATTCCTAAGTCCTAGGGGAACATTTTGTGATGAGATAAATGAAGTGATACTGGGATTGTCACGAACATGCATTGTACACACTTCAATTTCCGCATTTGCACTTTTATACATTTCTGATTGTACAAATTGTGATCGATGTGTATTTGACTTGTTATAGAGGCGCTTTTGGAACGTCGATCCACAGACATTGCCGAGATTTCCAGGCATTAGCTCGGAAGCTATTGGTGAGTGACCTAGATGGTTCTCTCGATTATTATATGTTTACTGTGGAGATAATGGTGGTATTGTGATTGGATATGACTGTAGATTCCAGACAGAAGGTCCGATGTATTAGGAGCAATGTCATAGAAGTGTTACTTGTTTGTGAATCTGTGAACTACTTGTTTATGATATGATACATTGTGACACGTGGATCAATTGTGATACATTTATTGCTTAATTGTGACATATGAATTTCATACATAAATGCATGATTAGATAATGACAGTTGTGACCGGAGCAGCCACCGAGAGCTAAAAGCTCAACTTATTTGTGCCTCGAGCCCACAGTGAATCAGAGCCTCAGGCTCAACAATTAATGCGCTCATATTGGGACAGTTTAGACGCTTGTTCATAACACCGTAATAAATGGAAAAAGTGTCACATACGCATTTGATTGAATATTTTTGATTGGGTGAAAGGCGAAAATGCCTTATACTTATGTGATAACAATCATGTGGTACTTTTGAATGTGAAATTGTGAAATAACTGTGATTTGCTTGAGTGTTGCATGAATTAGGGTTCGATGGTTCCTCATTGAATTCGCAAACTCACCCAAAATTACAATATCTTTTTCAGGACCAAGAGTAGACTCCTAGCTCCAGAGGGACTTTTCCTACCGTGTAGACCGTGTTGGCAAGAGAAGTCATGGCTCACAGGTCGGTCAGTTGGGATTTTTGGGATGACCTAGTTAGGATTGATGTGTTGTCCTTGTTTTAGTAGCATATTGTACTAGGTTGTTGGGTTGATGTACAGACAGTGAAAAACTGACAGTTGTGTAAATTACTGTTTTTGATGAAATGAAATGGAAAAAGGTTTGCTTTTAAAAAGTTGTGATTTTATATTGATGTTTTATTATATGATGCCATGTGGAGTATAGTGGTGTTTGTACGTAGTTCTTTCTTGTCATAGGATATGTATCGGAATAACCTGCGGACGTCCTGGTGTGTACCCTATGGTAAGGGGGTGCTACAATTGACATGATACAAAGAAGTGGATATCATCAAATTTTCTTCTTTTGATATTTCTAATGCAACATCAACAACCAATGAAAGTATTGTTGATATGTGAGATCCAGAGAAATCCCGTAATACACAATTGTACTCCTATTTTTTTCTATTCTTCTTGTAATATTTATAAAAACCTGAATTGTGTATAATGTAGAGATGTAGTTAATTACAACAAATTACAATAAGGATTTGTAGCAATGTATCTTTTCTCTATATTTATACTGTATTGTATAGACTACTGTATAGGGTGTTTTATAGTGTGTAACTTCTATTGTATAGGTTTTATTTCTGTTTAGTTGGGTTGCATTTTATATAGTGGCAGTCACCGTTTTATTATTATGTAGAATGGTGGTATAGATACCATCTTCGTTTATGAATAATATTACACTTCAATTATTTCAGATCTGTCTACAAATTGAAATTCCTAGGTTTTGCGATTTCTTCATAGTATCAGAGCGACTAGGTCGATCCTCGTTTCTCCGCAGCTGAATAATGGTAGAAGGCATGAGTGGTTTAAGATCGTCGTTTGGAAATGTGAATGGTGACGAGAATCTGATGTTTCTGCAGAACTCAAATCATCTTGGGATGATTCTCGTCACAACTCTATTAAGCAACAACAACTACTTATCTTAGAGCCATTCGATGCGAATCGCTTTAGGTGCAAAGCTGAAGCTTGATTTCATCAACGGCAAGTGTGAAAGACCAATAGAAAGCTCACCAAACTATGATCGGTAGTGTCTGATAGACTTTATGGTCACATCGTGGATTCTTAACGCCATCTCCAAAGACATCGTGGAGTCTTTTTTATACACGAGTTTGGGTAGGGATCTTTGGAAAGAAGGAGAGTGGCGGTATGGACAGTGTAATGGCTTATTGTTGCATCAGATCAAGAGAGAAATCAGTTCAATTTCTCAAGGAGAACTGTCTATTTCTGGTTATTTCACTAAACTCAAACATTTGTGGGATGAACTGAATTGTTTGGCTCCCATCCCACAGTGTTTATGTGCATCCTTAAAGCAGATAGTTGATTTGGGGGACAATGATCGATTAGTACAATTTCTTATGGGATTGAATGAAGAGTATGATGCTATTCAGAGTCAAATACTTGTGATGGAACCTTTGCCTCATATAGATAGGGCTTATGCAATGGTGGTTAGGGTTGAAAAACAACGAGAGGTCAAGGTTACTTTTGCTGAGAATACAACTAGTGTTATGATGGTGTATAATTCTGGCAACAGTAGTGCAAAAGGGACTGGCAGAGGTATTTCTAAGAAACAGTTGAACAAGGAGGATATGTTATGTGATTTTTGCAAGATGAAACGAACAAGAGATACTTACTTCAAGATCCATGGGTATCCAGATTGGTATAAAAGTTTTAAAGATAAGAAAGGAGGAGATACAAATAAGGAGTTTGTGAATATGATTGACTCACCTTTGGATTATCTAGTAGAGAAGGGTATAAAAGAACCAATCTCGAAGCAGGACATGGCTGCAATGATTTAGCAAGGTATCGAGAGTTTTTTGAAAAGCAAAGACAAGCAAATCCAGATGATAGACAAGGGAGGAGATGTCATCAATTATGCACACTATAACGACTTTGCAGGTAGCATTCTCAACCATTGTTTTAGTTCAACTAGTTCAATTGAATGTGGTTCTTGGATAATAGACATAGGTGCTTCAAACCATATGTGCCATGATCTAAGTTTGTTTGATAGACCTAGAACTATTGCTAAATTCACTCATGTTCACCTACCGGATGGCACAGTTAAGACAGTAAATTTCACTGGGGATATTATCCTTTGTGATAATCTTAGTATGTCATCCTCTTTACATGTACCTTCATTCAAATATAACCTACTTTGTGTTAATAAACTAGCTTGTCAATCTCCTACCAAATTTACCTTTTATACAACCTTTTGTGTTCTACAAGACCTTATGTCTGATGAGGTCTTAGCAGTTGGAAAGGTAAATACAGGACTATATATTCTTGACCCATATTCATTTCAAAAAAACATCATTTTGTCTTACACCACACTTTTAGATAATCATTCAAATAAGCCAGTACACTGTCATAGTGTTATTCTTGATGATTTTTGGCACCAAAGATTAGGTCATCTATCCCTTACTGTAATGAAACAGTTGCAATGTTCTTTCAATGATATGAAATTTTCTGCATAACCTTGTGATTTGTGTCATTTTTCTAAACAAACTAGACTTCCTTTTCCTTAGAGCAGTATTAATACATTTGCATGTTTTGAACTGTTGCATATGGATCTTTGGGGTCCTTATAAGCAGGGGTCAAACAGTGGAGCTCAGTACATTTTTACCATAGTAGATGACTTTGCTAGAACAACCTAGACCTATTTACTCAAATACAAAAGTCAAACATCTTCCTTCTTAGATAAATTCCTTAAACTTGTTAAAGTTCAGTTTCATACTACAATCAAAATCATCAGAATAAACAATGGGACAAAATTCCTGACTCATAGTTATCAAGAATTTATTGTCAACTATAGCATTATACATCAGGAAACCTCTCCTTACACTTCACAACAAAATGGAGTTGTTGAACAAAAACATCAACGTTTGTTACAAACTGCTAAAGCCTTTATGTTTCAGTCCCATTTGCCAAAGCAGTTTTGGGGAGATTCAATTGTAATAGCCACATATATCATCAATAGGCTTCCAACTTTTGTTCTTAACTGGAAGCCTCCTTATTCTGTTCTATTTCACAAAGAACCCGATTACAATTTTCTGAGAAGTTTTGGTTGCTTGTATTATGCCTTCAACACATCTCCTCGTAAAGATAAGTTTGCTCCTAGGGCTTTCAAATATGTTTTCCTTGGTTATTCTTCATGTCAAAAGGCTTATAAACTTTATGATATGCAATATCATCATATTTTCATTTCTAGGGATGTTGTTTTCTATGAGAACATATTCTCATTTCAGTCTATTTCTTCATATTTAAAATTAGTTCCTTTGCCTAATCCAAATGTACTAACACCTGTTGTATTTCAAGAATCATCACCTCCTGAAATTCTTACTGTTGGTCCATCAAATTCAGCAGTTCCACGTTAATCTGATACACCTTGTTCCACTGATATTACACAGAGTCCAGCTCCTATTCGGAGGAGTACTCGTGTGACCTAACGACTAAATTGGTTGAAAGATTTTGTTTCACATACATCTGTTACTAATATTACTCATCATACTTCTCCTAATATACCTAATTCCTCTTCTCATACACCTCCCACATATCCCTTTCTAATCTCCTCACAGCTTACCTCAACTTATCAGTCTTTTTTAGCAAATGTGTCAAATCTTGATGAACCTAATTCTTTTGAGCAAGCTCAAACTAATCTGAATTGGTTGGCTACTATGGAGGTTGAATTGGCAACTCTTAATAGCAATCATACTTGGGACCTTACTACTTTACCAAAGGGTAAAAACGCTATTGGCTATAAATAGGTGTATAAGGTTAAACTTAAACTGGATGGGACTATTGATAGATATAAGGCTAGGTTAGTAGCTAAAAGCTATAATCAAATTAAAGAGTTAATTACACTGACTGCTTTTCTCCAGTTGCTAAGATGATTACTGTGAGACTTTTTATAGCTATTGCTGCTGCAAAAGGGTGGCTTTTGCATCAATTAGACATAAACAATGCCTTTTTACATGGTTATATTGATGAGGAGTTGAACATGTTACCTCCTCAAGGTTATACCAAGGCTGGCCCCAATCAAGTGTGTCATTTGCAGAGGTATTTGTATGGTCTTAAGAAAGCTTCACGCCAATGGAATCATGAGCTTACTGTTTCTCTTTGCCAACAGAAGTTTGTGCACTCTGCTCATGATCCGTGTCTTTTTATTAATTCAGAAGGAGCTGATTATATTGCTATCATTGTATATGTTGATGATATGTTAGTCATGGGTCCAACAGAGACTTGTATTCAACAAGTAAAGCAGATTTTACATGACCAGTTTACTATTAAAGACATAGGGTCTGCAAAATATTTTCTTAGATTGAAACTTGCTAGATCTGATAATGACTTGTATGTGAATCAAAGAAACTATGTGTTGGATATCCTCAAGGATACAGGTATGACAGGTTCAAAAGGGCAGCTGCTCCTTTATCTCCTCATTGTCATTTTAATAATGCTAGCTCTCTTTTATTGGTGCATCCGGAAAGGTATCAAAGGCTGGCTAGGCGTCTCCTTTATCTTGGATTCACCCGACCAAATATCACTCATGCGACTCAACAGTTGAGTCAGTTTTTCCAGACCCCTACTGAACAACATTGGACAAGTGCCCTTCATGTGCTCAAGTATCTGAAACAATCTCCATCTATAAGTTTATTTTTTCTTTACAATAATTCATGTTCACTACAAGCATTTTGTGATGCAGATTAGGCTGCATGCCCTTTTAGTAAGAGATCTTTAACAGGTTCCTGTATATTTTTGGGTGATGCCATGATTTCTTGGAAGACTAAGAAACAGTCTACTATTTCTCGGTCTTCCATGGAGGTTGAATATCGCAGCCTCTCTACTACGGTTTGTGAGTTACAATGGATTTCCTATTTGTTGGCTAATTTTAGACTGTCCATTTCATTTCTTATTCCTATGTAGTGTAATAATTTGATTGTTGTCCATATTACTGCTAATCCTATTTTTCATAAACGGACTAAGGATTTAGAAATTGATTGTCATCTGGTTCGGGCTAAATACAAGCAAAAGTTGTGTGTTTGTGTTTGTGTATGTTTTTTTATATTTGACGTATTTTTTTAAAATTAAAAATTATAAAATAATTTGAATTATTTTAAAAACTATAAAGTTTTTGTAAAATTTCTTAAACAAAAGTTTATATCTTTTACTCTTAAAATACTCAACTAGAGATGAACACTAATCAAGTTATTGACATTTGATGGATGTTCTATATTTTGTTAATATTCTTAAAAATATTTTAAAAATGCGATTTCTTAAGAAATTAAAAAATAAAAATTTCTTATAATTTAAAAGGTAAAAAAATTTAAAATTTTATTAAATGACACTCTATTCCTTTAAACCTTTGTCTCAAGATGAATAACTTTTTATTAAGTATCTGTCCAATTATTTCAATAATAAAAAATCTAACTAATTCGATTGGATCAACTTAAACTAACCAATTTTTTGGTTTAGTTTTTAACTTTCCTGTTAGATTTACTCTTGTTGTTAAAAACGATCAATTCATTTGTTAATTTTCATAAATTAATAAATTCTTATAAACCAAAATAAATCAATTAATTTTTATTTAACAGTTAATTTTGTAATCTTTTATTTAACTATTTTTTAAATATTAATTTTAATGTAAAATTCGGTTAGAATAATCATATAGACATAGTTAACACTAAATCACATACAATTTATATTAAAATAAATCAATAAAATTTTAATATTTCGGTATAATTTCTTATGGTATCCTTCAGATACCATAAGAAAAATTTCCTGAGGATTGGATAAGATATTGGAAGTGATGAAAATCATAAACTGATTATGCACTCTTTCTTTTCTTGTGCATTACATGATTATGACATTTCATATTTCAAATTAAGATTGTATCTTACGGGTTATATAAAGATAGCGAAAGTAAATAATAATAATAAGGCTAAATAGGAAAAAGTTTAAGCTATTGTTAAGTTATTAGGAATATCTGAAGGCTGTTTAGGTATAAAGGTTGTGATTTGTGTCAAGTTATCAGGAGGAAGAAGAAAGAAAGTGCTAAGATTTCTTGTTTTTAGTGTTCCAATATTCATCTTCCCACATCTCTACTTGCCTGGTTGACTTGGATCTTTTGTCGAGAAGGTCTCGGAGAGAGGTGGGATCGTAAGGAGGAGGGAGATTGCAAGGTGTCGTGTCTCCAGGAGACATGACCAGTGACTCCACCATGAACTTCTTGTGTATGCCGTCTCTGGGACAGGCCATTGTTTCTGAACATAGCTCCACAGCTCCTGGAGGTATGGTTGGTTTGAATTTAAGAAGCTTTGCGTACTCATTTAACAGATGAAACATGTAATCGTAAATGTAATCCATCTTCATGTCTTCTTGTATGAAGTTACTTGCAGCCTCTCCTATAGCCTGTGCCTAATAAATCAAAGTTCAAATCAATACTCAAATATCAAATTATCGTAACAAATCATATTCATTAAGTCGTTATTTTGACAGATACGCGAATGTGCAAATAATAAAACTTTGTTAGGTTTCTTCTATAACTAAGAATTAAAATTTTAATATTGAATTCAATAAAACTAAATTTATTTAAAATTATTACCCTTCAATCTTACATGAAGACTTCCTATTATGAAAAAATAACATAAAATTTCAAAAATATGTTGCTTTTTATAATCCATGTACTTTAAATATAATATTAGAAATAAATTTCTGTTAAAATTATAATTAAATTGTGGTGTTATTTTATATATACAATGATCTGATTTATGGATCTAAATTTATATAGAATAAATTAGACCCAAATCAATCTGAGGCTTAACTTTTCTAAACAAAACGATATTGTTTTGTTTTGAAGAGTTAGGTCTGTCTTGCACAAATTCGGGCATAAACAACCTAAGTTCAAACTTAATTTTTAAAAAGATATCATTTTATATTTTTAATTTAAAAAATATTTTTAAAATATTAATAAAATTAACCTATGAGTTTACCCCAAAAAAAAAAAAAAGATTGACCTATGAGCCAACCATTATCATCCCTGTAAATACGGGTTAAACATCGCGGTTACATCACAAAAATAGTTTTTGTTACTTGAGAAGAAAAGATCAATAATATATATATATATATATATATATATATATATATATAAATTTCAATATATATTTAGATTGGA
>JANZLC010051449.1:0-15121 GCA_026413385.1 Erythroxylum gracilipes
AAAGCAAGAAAAATCAAAACCCTAAGTTATCTTCTTCTTCTTCTCTTCTTTTCCACTCAACCGAACACTCTCCTCTCATTTCTTCTATTTCTCTTCTATTTTTCTAAATCCTACAACAGCTCTCTGCTTCTTTTAAACAACACCACACATTTCTTGATCTTCCCTTGTTACCCATCATTTACCACAAGAAGACTTCAAAATATCATAACTTCTAGTCCGGATATCGAAAAATTGCATACTTTATGGCGTTAGAAAGCTGGAAACATAAGCTACAACTTCATTAAGCCCACTTTGGCCAATTCCACCTAGATCAATCCAGATTTGTCACTGAAGTTTCTGAACACCATCCCTTCACTTAAGATGGCTTACCAACCCATCAACTTCACTTACTAACACATCAACTTCACACATTCACCCACTACCACATACTTTTTAACTAATTCATCTCAAACACAATTCCAAACTCCAACATGCTATTTCCAAGAAAAACCCAATAGCAAACTCAACATCGAAGACATATGCACATACACATTCCTTTTTGCAAAGTCATACACAATTCATACACTATCTATAAACCAACACAATCATACATAAAACATCCATTTCATGTATTAAACCTTAAAATATCATCGCAATTTCTCCAAATAACATTATCCAAATAAAACATTAAACACCACTAATTCCTTATTTAATTTCATTTAATAAATCAAACTTCCAAGAAAAAGTTTGGGGTCCAACATTGTTCACATTATTTTAAGCCGCATATTCACACAAGAGGAAGAAAATTCCTCGTAATAACGATGGGGGAGGAATGAGTGATGTTGATGGTAACTTATCCATTTTCATATATCCTAGACGAACATATGGACAAGAGGAATGTTAACAGAGGAAGAAATTGAGACTGCCCATGGTTACATTTTATTGAATTGTCAAGAGGTTCAACCTTTCGTGCAGTAAGTTGAAATTGATTATTTGGGTTTTGAAATTTAGTGTTATTCACAACTGAAATACATAATAATGTTTTTAGATTATACGAGGAATGGTTACACGAGCTATTGCCCGAGAAAACATAAGATGATATCAACAAAAAAGTTAGAAGACACTTTCCTTGATAGTTCGAGAAATATGTAATTTTTCACTTACAATTATTGAAATGATTGAATTATAAGATTAAAATGTTCAAATGACATTTTACTGTTTAATATGATAATTTCTTTTATATAGGCCTTAGAAAATCCAATAGAGAAGAAATTCATATATGATCTTGTAAGAGAACCTTTGCGAACTGTTAAATCATATCTGATATATTTCGTTAATGGATACAAATATGATACATAATATTATGGTCATAGCACATCAATAGTAAATAGTGGAGTTTGCATATAGGAAGAATTGACGGATTACTATAGTAAAATTATTGAGATACTTGAAATTGAGTACCTGCATTGTCAATAAAGCGAAGTGTGATATTTAAGTGTGATTGGTTTGATCCAACTTCAAATGTTGGTACAAAAGTGCATAGCTAATACAATCTAGTTGAAATTAACCAGCGAAGAAGATTTAGACAATCTGAATCTTTTGTGTTGGCAATACAAGCAATCCAGGTATATTATGTCGCTTTTCTCAGCTTACGACGAGATAAGTCAAATTGGTTGGCCGTTTACAAAGTTAAACATAGAGGTGTTTTTGAATCATACGGAAAAGGAGAATAGAGAATTGAAAATGAAGCGTTTCAGGAAGATGTTTATAAAATAAATGCATCTGTTACATCTGACAAGAATGAACCTTTAAACGATCGAAATAATGAATATGTTGAAATTTCATCTGGAGAAGATGAGGAGGGCAAGAGATCTGAAGAGGAGCCTGAGTTTGATTCTAATTCTTTAGAAAAAGAAGATGATAATGATTTTTATTTACAATTAAGTGTTGATAGCAATTAATTTGTGTTTGTATTAAAATATTATATTTAATAAATCAATTATTAAGTTTTCAATATATTGTTATATATTGAATTGAATTGTTATATTATAGAATATTCAATAAAATATGAATTTCAGGTAATATGCCACCAAAGAGAAAACATGATATGATGCTACCAAGATTTAGACCACGATTTGGAGCCAGTTACAATTTAGGTGAAGCGTCACATTTTGCAACTACAACCGAATCAAAATTACCTCCAACTACTACACTTATAGATGAGGCATCACCTTTTGTACCTGCTGTTACACCATCCACCACCTTTATATTGATAGAGATAATAAGGATAAACGATATGAATGAAGGAGGCAGCCTCCAACCTGAAGCTAAGGGAGTTAATGGAAGAACTTATATCACAATTGTCAACAATCTGTAAGTGAAAATACATGAAATACCATATGTTTATAATTAACTTATGGGTTTAAATTTAAAAATGACATAACATTATTTTTTTATATTAGGTTGATTTCGTCTAGACCGTGCTCAAGAAACATGACATCTAAATTCAAGAAAAAGATTAATCTTAAGGGTTATATATGGAAGAATATCTCTCAAGCGGCAAAGGATTTTTATTATCAAAAGTTTGAGGTACAACAAAATATATCTTTTGTATTTTTTTAATTAAATTTTATAAACTAATTAGATAAATATAATACTTATTTATGTTTTTCTTATTTTTTCAGAAAGATTTTTTTGGGATTCTGAATTTGACGCAATTATTTATAAAGTATGGGAGAGACGAGCCAGTACTACATATTATAGAAACTTTGTTGGTATAATACACAAGACTAACATACAACCTTATTATATTTCTAAAGAAATATGAAGTCGTTGGCAGCAGTAGTGGACATCACCCGAGGCAATGTCTATTTCAGAACGTAATTCTATCAACAGACATGGAGAACCAGGAGGAGAGAGTCTTCCCATACATATTGGAAGATCCATTATCCACCAGGAGTATGCAGAGAGACTTGTAGGTATCTACAATTTACACTTATATTCTGATTTTTTACTTTGATGTATTTCAATTTAAGTTGATATGTGAATTTTGGAATAAAAATATGTGTATTATGGAGAATGACAATGTTATAAATGTCTGTTGTCATCTATGGTTGTGTTGTTGAGTTACTTTCTTTATTTAATAGGGGTAAATATAATAAAAATAGAGAAAACTCTACCGAAATTTTTAAAAATTGTAGTTCATGTATAACATTTTATTATGATGTAGGAAAAGTCTATAGGCATAAAGCCTACACCCTGTCAACTCTTTTTGCATACGCACACTAAGAAGCATGATGGTGTGACCTTCGTCAACACCTGATGTAGAGAGCTAAACGTATGTGAAATTTATGTTTTAATATTAATGCTTAATGATTATCACTTATTAATATAAACATTGTCTTCTAATAGGACCAAATACAGGAAAGCATTCAACGACAATCTCAACAGTCTGAAAATGTTGATGAGAGTCAAACATATCTTCATGCAGTGGGTGGTAGGGACCGTCGTGGAAGGATCTTCGACTTATGTTCATTTGCAAACACATGTTATTCGCAATCATCCACATCCAGTACAACATCATCTAATAGGCAGTCCACATCCAATGAAGTCAATGAGCTTCAGAGAACAGTACAGACATTGATAACTCAGTTGCAACAGTCGATGGAGTACATAACCCAGCTCTGTAATGAGGTTGATAAGTTGAAAGGAAGGGGGCAACACCTCATCACAATAGTTAGAACATCTGTGTTCACCAAATGAATAGCGTACTTGTAGTCATTTTGTATGAATTAAATACTTTTTATGTACAAAATTTCATACAAAATAATTTTTGTTATCAATTAACGTAATTTTTACCTTATATCATTAATTAACAGTCTGTTTTAACAAATTAAATGTAGAAAAATTCAAAATATTATCAATAGATAATTGATAACTGTATATAAATTATGCATCAACTATCAGATTATCAAATAAAATTAAATACAGGGAAAAATTAAAAAATTAGTAAATTTACTGACGGAAAAACAAAGTTCGTCGATAAAATCTATTCAATTTACTGACGAATAACTAAGTTCTGTTGGTAATGTTAGTCATTAACTTACCGATGGAACAACAAAATCCATCGGTAAATTTACCTACGGATAAGAATTGTGCATCGATAAAGTTATCTACCGAAACAATCTTTCCGTCGCTAAGTTTACCGACATCACAAAATAATTGTTAATATATTTATTGATGGAAACACAAAATATCTGTTGGTAAATTAGCGACAGAAACTATATGATTTGTTACAAATTATTACCTACAACCATTTTTCTGACACCTTAGTGCATTGGAAAATTCCATTGCTAACTTAGCTTACCAACAAAATGTATAGGTTTTCTGTTGGTAATGTTCATCGCTAAACTCTATTTTTCTTAGCTAACTTAGCTTACCGACAAAATGTATAGGTTTTCTGTCAGTAATGTTCATCGCTAAACAATGTTGGGCCTTGTGCTAGTACTAGCTCTTGGGTGGTTCATTTTGATCTAGATCTAGTCAGCTTAGCCTTTTCCTCGTTGAATATGTCTTGCGGATTTATAAAATGATATATTTTTCTTGTTATAGCTGGAGGTGCTGCATTTCCTTTTTCTGAAATCTTGATTCGGTTAATTTCTTGTGTTAACCTTTCAAGAGCTCGTTGTAACTCTGGATTTTCTGTAGAAGTTTTTACGATACAATTTTCCAACCTAGAAATTTTTGTATCAATTACTTCAAATTTCTGTATTACTTTAATCAAAAGATAAAGTAATGTATTGTTCTGTTTAACAGCTACTTGTACTGCTTTCAAGACTTGCTGCAAATCTTCAAGTCTTCGAAATCCTTCAGCAGGTGATCCTAGAAAATCTGTGGCTGAGAGTGCTTCTTTGTAGTCTTCGTCTTTAGTTGCTGTCAAATAGGACATTTATATTTTCTGGAGTAATAGTTCGAGCAGATTTTCTACTTGATGTAGTTTCTGTTCCAACTGTTTGGAAAGTTGGACTGCTTCTTTCTCAATTTTCTTTGGTTGATCAACTATTGAGTTTATCAACTCTGAGATTTCATTCTTGGTCGGGATCTTTTTTATTTTTCTTGCCAAAATATTTGAATTTAAAACGTTTTCTAATTTCTCAAAATTTTCTTGCAACAAATGAAAATGCTTTAAGCAAACATTTGACAATAAATTTAATCTATCAAACAAAACACTAATATTATGCAAGGTATTTAACTACAAATCACAAATAAGTTCAATTGTCTATTGTCAGAATGATAAACATGTTTAAAACCCTTTTTATAACAAGAAAATTCTACTCCTTCAATGGATTCTGTTTCAAAAATAGGGGCAGATGCAAGATCCAGATATTCCAATTGTTTTCTATGCTGGTACCAATTTTTAATTGATTGTTCAAACCTTTCACTCATAACCCTTATTTTAAATAAAACAAGTACTTTCCCTTTAGGACTCGGTCTCTTTTTCCCCTTTAATGCCCTCCTCGGCTTTGACGGGTACTTATTCTGTTATCCTTTCCCAAGGCACAACTACTCATTTTATTTATATAAAAGTTACAAATTACAGGTAATGAACTCAACTAATGAGTGGTTTCATCAAATGCTCATAATATCTTTTCTTAGCACGAGTGTATTCAAGTTCTTGAGTATATTCATACAAAAGATATTTTGTTTCTCCTAATATCTTTAAGCCTTGTTGCTTGATATCTTCCGCTTCCAAAAATTTAGGATGATCAATAGAAACATTCAGATGCGGACTTTCTACCAGACTTCTAAATTCTTCCACTCTTTTCTTGTGCTTCTTGATAAGAACATGTAACTTGTTTATGTTTTGATTGGTTTCTTTGATCAGAAACTTCAAACTATCTCGTTTTTGGAAATATCCGAACATAATCCTATTTAAAACAATCCATGGAAGCAATAGAACTTAAAAGTTATAAATAAGAGATCTAAACACTATTATCAATCATCGAATAAACAATTAAACCTTAAAGATTTAGTTACTCATACCTTGCTCTGATACCAATAACGATTCTTTTTCCCAGTTTTGATCTTTGCGAGACACAGTTATAATTCCTATATAACTTGTGCGGAGTATCGCTATGAGTACTTAAACACTGATTGAAGAGAATTGAAGATTTTATAAGAGTGTTTTTACAATGAAGAGCTTCGGAGCATTTTTAGATGCTTCCGATGTACTGTTTTGATTACAAACACTGGCTTTTATAGCCAAAATTCTATCATCTTAAGAATAATTGAAGTAGACGGAATAATTATCCCGGGTACGCATTGGGCCCCATAGCAGATAATTCAATTCATTTCCATCAATCATCTTGAACATTATTGATAAAAGCAGACGCCAAGTGTGCGTCTAAAAATAAAAGTTATACTGAGTGGGTTTAACGATATTCCCACTTACTGATATTTTACATTATTGATAGACAGATGCCTATCATATCTGATAGTGGATGGAATCCACTTATTTCTGTCAGCCACCTGCAGGCCACTTGCCATGTCCAAGTCGTTTCAGAGAATGTGTTCCAGCTGTTGATTCACTATTCTTCTGATGACGTGGATTTCTTTTGTCTTCGTTTGAAGATTCTGGATGAGTAGTATAAGCAGAAAAGATATTTTCTTCTTTCTGACTTACCTTGATTTCTTTTTCTTGAATATGAACAGTTTCTTCATTTCTTTCCTTTCTTAATTCCTAAAGAGTTTCAGTGAGCTCCTCGACTTGTTGGGATAGTCGAATTATTTCTTGATCATACAATTCTATCAGAGGTCCATTTCTTGGTTCCTTTTCTATAAAAATTTCATCGTAAAGAGCTGAAAACTGCAACATATAATCAAAAGCATCATAAAAAGAATAAAAACCTTTAAATTTTGGTTTCTTCATTTCCTGGATATTCTTGATTAGTGTTGAGTAATAACAGTAGATTCCTCTGTTTGGTCCGTTAACCAAAGAATGGTATGAAAACATCTTCCCATTGGAGGTGTCATGATCTTACTGAAATAATACTGCATAGCATAACATGCATCATGCTTTTGCTTATTATTTCTTGCAGTCCAAATGGAATCCAATAGGCATTTCTGTGGTTCATCCATTCGTAAGCTCTCCAAAGGACGATAACTATTTGGATCATTTATGTCAAAGATCCGAAGTTGAGTTTTACCAAAATGGAAAAACCTTTGTCTTTTTCTTTCCTCATTTAGGATAGGTGAGGACCTTTTCTTTGGGTTTTCTGTAGCCTTTCTTACTAAGTCTTCTAATTGAACAAAGCCTGTAGGGCTTTTCCGAGTAGATCCTTCGCCTGTTTCTGTTTCTGGCATGGTAATTCTCTTATCTCGTTTATGGCTTGTGGAAGAGTCTTCAGTATCTCCTCCTGTTTCTTTCTTTATTGCCATTGCTCTGCTGTAAAGGTCTTCGAGTGTGAGATAGGGATTTCTATCTCTTGGTGAATATTCTCCTCTTGCAATATGCTTGTCTTTTCATTCCATCCTGCAAAAGAAATTTTTGAGACAATTCGAGATAACTGATCAGCCAAAATATTTTTCTGTCCGTCTATATGTTCGAAAATAATATTAACTCCTGTTCCAGTTATGAAATCAGTAAAGTTAATCCATCTAACACATGACGGTGTATTCTGTGACTGTTTATTGTAAAAGCTAATAATAGCTTGACAGTCTGTTCTAAGAGTTATTTCTATCTGATCCAAGTAATGGATCTTAAGTGCATTAAGTGAATTAATGCAAGCATTTATTTCTGCATCAATGGTTGATTTGACTGTATCAAATTTTCCACTAGCATAGGCAAACACTTTTTCTGTATTTCTTGCTTCCCATTTATTTTTCTTCCATTTTGCAATTCCTTCCCATCCTTCCATACAACCATCTGTTTCAATGATTGTATAGGCTTCTTGTGGAGGTAACTCTATTTTTGGAAGATTGTTGACCATTTTCTTGATTTTACTTATTAATTCCCAATCCATATTGGTTAGTCTCTTATCTGTATTGGGAGTTGTTTTATTATATAATGGTCCTAGGAGTATTCCTAGTTTGGGAATATAATTTCTTGCATAGTTAAGGATTCCTAACCAGGACCTTAACCCCTTCTTTTCTTTAAGTTGCTCTTCTGGAAAATCAGAAAGTTTTCTGATTATATGTGGTTGCAACTTAATTTTTCTGTTTCCAATAATGGCACCAAGAAATTCAACTTCTATGACTCCAACAGCCATCTTTTCTTTGGACAAAACAAGTCCATATTGTTTACAAATATTGAAGAATATTTGTAAATGCTTTCTATGTTCTTGGGCCGATTTTGAGAAGACCAGTATGTCATCAATGTAGGACGCAATATATTTCTCATGACCTTTAAAACAAAGGTCCATTTTTCTTTGAAAAATGGCCAGTGAATTTTTCAGTCCAAATGACATCACAAGCCATTCATATAGTCCATCAGGAACTATAAATGCTGTCTAGGGTATGGATTCAGGATCCATTGCTATCTGATGGAAACCACTTTTAAGATCAAACTTATTGTAAATTTTACTATTTCCAATCTTCTTGATAATCGTGTTGATCCCTGGTAAGGAATATTGATCCTTGTGAGTGTTGTTATTCAACTTTCTATAGTCATAGACCATTCTTTCTTTCCCATGCTTAGTTTCTCCAGTTACTGGATCCACTGATGTTCCTGAATAAACTATGATGGCCATAGTTCTATGTCGAGAGGTAGAAAGTCTAATAACTCCAAGTTCTAGAAGAGCTTGTGTATGTTTTCTGAATTGGACCGCCATTAATGGTGTAACGTGTTTCAAGGGCTTATCTTGAATAGTTACATCAGGATTTATGATATCCAGTTTACACAGAATACCATTTTTAGCCCAATGTTTCTGAGGATTTTTCCCTATATATTCTAGGGTTTCAAGATCCTTTAGTATTTCTTGTATTTCTGTAGAGTACGGAGATATACTCTTTCCTATAGTGTAGTATACCATATCTCTAATGGTATAATACTCTTCAGTTTCTAGTTCCAACTCTGGTATAGCGAGTTTGGACATTCTTATTTCTGTACTTGTCGAGACCTTTGACAAGTTTTTATAAAAGGTAACAGTTGTTCCTTCAAGTCTGACTCCTCCTTGCTGAGCTCTGATAAAATTGCATCCTACTATCATTTGTATTCCATCATGTTGATTCATATGAATGCAAAATGTAAAGGGGATTCGATAGGTATTTTCTCCTATCATCATGAATCCTTCCTTAAGTTTGTATTCAGCTTTAATTGTTGTATCTACCCCATAGATTTCAATAGGGTTTAGGGCTCTTATCTTTCCTCTGAAGGTATCGCATCAATTTTTGCACAACACTTTGTGGCTCCAGTATTTAATATTGCCCTTAGCTGAAATTCCTGACATCCTGGTATTTTAAACAGTATATCAAAGTTATACAGTTGATTATTTATCCTTCCTCTAGGAATACCAGTTTTGTCTTCTATTATTGCAAGGATATTTTCTGTGTCTATAAAACAACTGGACATTCTTTCTATTTCAGATAATTTATTAACTATCTAAAATTGTGGAACATAAAAATACTCAAATATGATCTGAGCTATTGCATCTCCAACTTCCACAAAATATTCTTTTGGACCAGGATTGACTAATACAACATAAATCATACCTCGATAATCATTGTCTATTACTCCTACTGATACGTCTATGCCTTTCTTAGCCATGGATGATTTTGAAGCAATCCTTCCATAATTCCTGGTTGCATTATTTCTATTTGTATACTAGTTGATATACTTTTTCTACTAAAAGCAGGTATAAGAATACAATCTTTACTGTATAGATCAAAACCTACTGCTCCTTCTGTTTTTCTTTTTGGCACTTGCACATATGATACTTCTTTAACAATTTTGACCATTACAGTCAAATCAGAAAAAACAGGTATCTTATTAGGTATTACCACGCTTTGCTGCGACTCTGATACTTTTTCTTTGTTCTTGTCATAAATAACAAGATTTCTATTTGATGTTCGTAACTCATCCTTGAGTTTTTGTTCATCAAATTGTTTATGTTGATTCAATTCTTTTGTGAAGAATGAATCAGTAATTTTATCCAACTTTTTATTCTGTTGGATTAAAATTTCATTTTATTTGAGTATTTGAGTAATATACTCAGTCATTTCTTGTACTACCTTGTCTTTGTCTGTGAGTAAAGGTACGTATGCTGATTCCTGCTTTTTAACTTGAATGTTGAATTGAATCTTAGCACATAAAGCACACAGTAGTATCCCACATTTTTCACAAGATAGTCTCACAACTTGGCTAGTCATGCCTTTACAAACACCAGTGCAACAAAATTCAGGTACAAAAATCAAAACTTAATGGAGTTTTTATCTACATATGGTGTAAAGGCATTAGAAGGGAAGAAATATTCATCAAAACCATTCAATGGAGAAAGATGGATCATAAAACCACCAACATCAGCATCTACATCTAGAGCACCTCAACAAGCCCAAGTTTGGGAAAATCATGATGGAACCACAAGCCTTCAATTTACTAATTATAGTAATCGAATGATAAGATAGAATGAGGAACTAGAGGAAGATGAACAAGAAATAGAAAGAGCTTAAATGATGAACTCATACAAATTCATTAAAGAAGAAGAAAGGCATTTTTATGCCAAACTCCCTGAAAGTTTTATACAAAAGGAAAAAGAAAAAGGAATAATATAGGATTACTTAGGAGATGATGGAAGATATCATGTGAAGTATACAATCCCAGAAGAAAAAGTAGATGAACCTGTAATCTGTACAGGATGGGAGTATGAAGAAAATGAATGTACGAAAGTGGTGGTTGAAGAATATTATAATTCAGGTGAAACATCTGAAGAAGAAGAGACACCATGGTACTTCGAGAATTACTCAACAGAAACAATATTAATGGCTGAAATGGATTATCCACCATTAAAACCAAAAATTGATTTGGAAACAACTCCAAATCTCCAGAAAATATTAAATAGTAAAATCTGCATCAACTTCACAAGTTGAATCTGGGTATAGACCTCTTGCAGAATTTGCTATGGGACCTCCTCAGTACCCTCCAGCTAGAGATACAAGAAAAATATGTGTCCCAGAAATAAGAGAAAATTGGTCAAAATTTAGAGGAAAGAGTCTGAATACTATAAACCAATGGACTCTACCACCCGCTCAGGCCCAAACAGGAGTTATACTGGTTTTACCTAATGATATTAACTAGTATGAAGATGTACTATCAAGATGGGAACCAATCAATGCAAACTTGATTGATAGAATGAGCTGGATTGATAATCAAGCAAAAGTCACCTATGTGGAAAATCTACTAGGTGAAGTAGAAAAGAAAATGTTCCAAGCATGGAGGCTAGCCTATCCACAAGAATATGAAGTATTAGTGTGAACAGCAGATGATGTAAGAAATGTATTCTCACAAATACGAAGGATGGTAACTCTTGAAGACCCCTACCAAGGATCTACAACATTCTAGGATAGTGCTTATGCGGATCTGGAAAGGTTAACCTGCAAGGACATCATAAATGTTAAACAATTCATACAAGAATATGTTTATCTAGCTGCAATGTCAGGAAGACCCTTCCTTGGAACAAAATTATCAGAAAAATTCTTTCGAAAATTACCAGAACTATATGGTAAAAAGATAGAGGAAGAATATAAGAAAAGGCATCCGGGTAATCAAATTGGAGTATGGCCTAGAGTTGTATTCACCTGGAATTACCTTAAAGAAATGTGTAAAGAAGCAGCAATACAAAAAGGATTGAAGGATTTCAATTCTTTTTGTTCCCAAATACCTATACCTGGGTATTATCAGAAAAATAGAAAATATGGTCTCAGAAAGGCAAAAACTTATAAAGGCAAGCCACATGATACACATATAGGTGTATTTAAAAGAAGAAAACCTCCTACTACAAAATGTAGATGTTACATTTGTGGTGAAGAAGGTCATTATGCCAAAGACTATAGAAATCAGAAAGGAAATATTGCTAGAGTAGCAATGATAAATGGACTAGATCTACCTGATGATTGGGATGTCGTCTCAATAGATATGAATAAACCAGATAGTGATCTACAGTCTCTGGCATAATGACCTTCTTCACCACAAATGTAACATCTACATTTTGTAGTAGGAGGTTTTCTTCTTTTAAATACACGTATATATGTATCATGTGGCTTGCCCTTATAAGTTTTTGCTAAAAAAAAGAGCTAATTTAGTACCAGCAGAAGTATTGTATACTTCAAATTGGTAAGAAGCTCAAGACAGAGTGTACCAACACTATTCTTTCTCGGGTTTTACCCGACACGTCGTCACTTCTGGCATTGAATTCTATAAGGCGTAACAGAGGTGCGATACGGAGGCGTGGTGAGATCATAGCAAATTCTGCAGGAGGTCTATACCGAGATTCAACTTGTGAAGTTGATGCAATTTTGTTACACTGGTGTTTGTTAGTCTGGCCACAATTCCTCGAGTAATTAATAGATTCGCTTCTCCTTTTACCTAGGTTTCATAGCCTTTTGTTTTTATAACAATTTCCATATGTTCATAGAAATCAGTTATAGTCATCATCTGATCTGGCAGAAAATAGACCAATTCTGATCCATTTGAGAGGTCAATTTCCATTTGACCTAAAAATCCTCTTTCATCAGATCCCCATCTGGTATCTCTTATAACTATGAGGACTTTTACTCCTGCATCCTTTCTGTGTAACGCATGTACTATTATCATAACCATACCTAAATGTATATGACCAAGATTTTCCATACGTAATTTCTCATATGATTCTTTTCTGATAATTCTATTCCAAGGAAGGGTCTTCCTGACATTGCAGCTAGATAAACATATTCTTGCATGAATTTTTTAACATTTCTGATGTCCTTGCAGGTTAACCTTTCCATATCCGCATAAGCACTATCCTGGAATGCTGTAGATCCTTGGTAGGGGTCTTCAAGAGTTACCATCCTTCGTATTTGTGAGAATACATTTCTTACATCATCTGTTGTTCCCACCAATACTTCATAAATAATCAACTGTATAATTTTGATATACAGTTTAAAATACCAGGATGTCAGGAATTTCAGCTAAGAGCAATATTAGACACGGGAGCTACTAAGTGTTGTGCAAAAGGAAATAGTAATAGAAATAAAACACTGGAAATGAGTATTGATCCTGAAGTACAGTTATCTATTTCTAACAGAAAAAGAGCTAGTTTAGTGCCAGCAGAAGTATTGTATACATCAAATTGGCAAGAAGCTCAAGAAAAAGTGTATCAACACTATTCAGAAGAAAGAGCATTGATCATTGGTCATGATGATAAAAAAGAAATGACAATGATTCTAAAAGAATCATATGAAGTAATATGTATGGAAAATCTTGATCATATACATTTAGGTATGGTCATGATAAGAATACATGCATTACACAGAAAAGTTGCTGGAGTAAAATTCCTCATAGTCATAAGAGATACCATATGGGGATCTGATGAAAGAGGATTCTTAGGCCAAATGGAAATTGACCTCTCAAATGGATCAGAATTGGACTATTTTCTGCCAGATCAGATGATGACTATAACTGTTTTCTATGAACATATGGAAATCGTTATAAAAACGAAAGGTTATGAAACCTGGGTAAAAGGAGAAGTGAATCTATTAATCACTCAAGGAATTGTGGCCAGATTAACAAACACCAGTGCAACAAAATTCAGGTACAAAAATCAAAACTTAATGGAATTTTTATCTACATATGGTGTAAAGGCCTTGGTAGGAAAGAAATATTCATCAAAACCATTCAATGGGAAAAGATGGATTATAAAACCACCAGCAACAGCATCTACATCTAGAGCACCTCAACAAACCCAAGTATGGGAAAATCATAATTGAACTACAAGTCTTCGATTTACTAATTATAGTAATCGAATAACAAGAAATGATGAGGAAATGGATGAAGATGAACAAGAAATAGAAACAGCTTTAATGACGACCTCATACAAAATCATTAAAGAAGAAGAAAGTCTTTTTTATGCCAAACTCCCTGAAAGTTTTATACAAAGGGAAAAAGAAAAAGGAATAATATGGGATTACTTAGGAGATGATGGAAGATATTATGTGAAGTATACAATCCTAGAAGAAAAAGTAGATGAACCTGTAATCTGTACAGGATGGGAGTATGAAGAAAAAGAATGTATGAAAGTGGTGGTTGAAGAATATGATAATTTCATAACTGGAATAGGAGTTAATATTATTTTTGAACATATAGAAGGACAGAAAAATATTTTGGCTGATCATTTATCTCGAATTGTCTCAAAAATTTCTTTTGCAGGATGGAACGAAAAGACAAGCATATTGCAAGAGGAGAACATTCACCAAGAAATAGAGATCCCTATCTCACACTTGAAGACCTTTACAACAGAGCAATGGCAACAAAGAAAGAAACAGTAGGAGATACTGAAGACTCTTCCACAAGACATAAACGAGATAAGAGAATTACTAGGCCAGAAACAGAAATAGGCGAAGGATCTACTCGGAAAAGCCCTACAGGCTTTATTCGATTAAAAGACTTAGTAAGAAATGCTACAGAAAGCCCAAAGAAACGGTCCTCACCAGTTCTAAATGAGGAAAGAAAAAGACAAAGATTTTGTCGCTTTGGTAAAACTCAACTTCGGATTTTAAGCTTAAATGATCCGAATAGTTACCGACCTTTGGAAAGTCTACCAATGGATGAACCACAGAAATAATTTGATCCAGCAGAAATTTTCCCAGTTTTGATCTTTGCGAGACACAGTTATAATTCCTATATAACTTGTGCAGAGTATCGCTATGAGTACTTGAATACTTGATTGAAGAGAACTGAAGATTTTATAATAGTGTTTTTACAATAAAGAGCTTCGGAGCGTTTTTAGATGTTGTCGATGTACTCTTTTGATTACAAACACTGGCTTTTATAGCCAAAACTCTAACATCTTAAGAATAATTGAGGGAGACAGAATAATTATGTAACACCCAAATACCCCCTGGGAGGATATGTGGATGCCACCCAAGACAGTACAATCAAAACCAAACATCACAC
>JANZLC010051626.1:0-15101 GCA_026413385.1 Erythroxylum gracilipes
TTCCATCATTATGAAAATTATCAAATCCTCAAAATAATATAAACATGTCTTAGCCTCATACGAATCGGGGCCCAACAAAGATCTTGAAAAAAATAATTGAGGGGAGTTAGACCTAGCTAAGTGCATTAAGATTATAGTTATGTTATGTACTCCTAAGGGTTTCAAATGATACATATATGTATATATTTATAATGTATTACATCCATAAATCCAATTTCACAACATAGTGATTTTGTTTAATAACATATATGTATTTTCCATATCAATATCATGTCATATAATCATCACAATCACAAATCACAGTTAATAGTAGAAGACTGACGAAGGACCCTATGACATGCCCCTTACCCATAGATTGTTGCCATAGGAGCTCTTTTGTTTCACATAGGTCACTTAGTCCAAATGTAAGGGACTGTTGTTTGAGAGCCACACTTAATTAAACCGTCATAGCCTCACTACGATATGTTTACCGTATGAGAGCAAGCTTGACCAACCACCATAATCACGCCATGCGATGCTAACCAAGTAGCTCATACCATAACAATCCTCCACGTCATCACATATCAAGACAAGCATAATATTGCACACACAAAAAATACATGTTTCAATACATATGTATGAGTATGATTCATGCATATGATAATGATGGCGATTTCCTTGATGAATATGAAAATAAATTCTAATACATGCTCATAACCATAAATATTAACTCATAGTGAGAATGCACCATAATGTTTTAAAATGGAGGGTTCTGTTCCTAATTGATTTATAGAAAGAAAAATAGGAATGATCATTAGGATTTAAAACCTAAACCACTTTTTAGATACCTTGAGAATAAGACCATGACTCAATTCTAAAAAGCTTTATTTTGTATTTAAGAATGACGATGCCATGTTTTTACGAGGAACCTACTAAAAATTTGACAAATTTTCCCCTGGAAAATAAACATCCCCTTTCGAAAGAAGGGTCATTCCTGCAATGAAAATACACTTCTATATCAACCAGTGTCCATAGCTCAATTTGAGCCTCCAAACTACATGTCCATTCCTAATTGAGTCCACATTTACATTGAAAAATTCATACTAAATCCAATTCATAATTTAGGTATACCAATACCAATTTCTAACTGAAACACCCTTATTTATACTCAATACATCCAGATAGTCTCAATTTTAATCAATAACGACTCAGTTTAATCAATTTCATACATTTCTATAAGAACATAACAATTTCAAAAATTTTATCTCATAAACTATGAAGAATTTCAATATGCTGCTTTCATGAAAATTGATCCATATAATATTTGGGGATTTTTAAAATTATTTTCAGTCATTTCTAGGCTGTTAAAAAATTACCAGCATCATTAGAGCATAGGGTACGCACGCAGCCGTCGGAGAGGTAGTGATCTTCACTACCCACCTAGAAATGACGATCTCACCCTAGGAATTCAATGACACTGGTCTTGGATCGAAACTCCTCCTACTTTGAGAGAATCGAAGGATTGAAGCTCAAAGGTGACCCATTTCTGCTCAGAGGAAAAATGGTTCGATTGGTGTTGAGATTCCCTCCTTTACTACATTTTTAGCATTGTTAAAGATGATAGTGGGGTTATTTTCACTTAAAAATGAATAGAAATAGGAGATCGGTGACTTACCTATATGAACCATTTATTCCTTCAATTTTGGTTTGTTTTTTAATGAAATAAGTTTAGGGGTTTCGTAAAGCATCCAGAGAACATTTCATAGAGCCCTAAATTGCTAGAAATGATGGTCAAAAGGTGAAGGTATTAGTGTCAAAAGCTGGGAGTGAATAGTAACCAATAGGGAAAAGAGTTTAAGAGAGAAATGAACTTAAATTTTCTTAAGCTCAACTTATACTTTTATAGGCTTCTCTCCTTATCAGTCTATTATAAGTAATTTAACAAAAATTTGGATCATTAAAAATATTGAATTATAATTTTTAATTTTAAAATCGATTTCTATTTAATGTACCATTTAGGAACTTAAATTGTATAATGTAATGATTAACTTCTAATAGATTATAATGTTAGTTTTCAAGTTTGTTTTCTATCATATTGCAATATTAAATTTCAAACTTGACTTATGTTAATTCTAATGACTGTGAACTTAAACTATATATGGATTATAATTTTACATACAAAAGAACCAAACATATTTACATGTAACCAGAAGTTATGCCAATACTATACCAGTGTTATCCATCAAGAAGTTATCCAATAACACATTAATTTAGTTGAGTTTGCCCCATATTGCATCCCTCATTTACATTGGACTAAAAAACTTGCTTTTGTAATGATTGTGCCAATGATGCTCTTATCTTCTTTGCTTAAGCTTGTAACTATTGTGAAGTGATGCTAAATTATCTTTTAAACCTTATACCCTTAGTTCAAATGATAATTTGAATGCATATAGATCAATATTTCTAAAAATTCTTTTTACTAGCATATGAAGAGCTATCAGCCTAGAAATAATGATCTAATTCACATTATTTCTTAGAATTAATTTTTAATAATATAATGAATCACATTATTACTTTATTGACTTATTATAGCAATATCTTGCACTGTTAAACTATATTAATTAAAAGAAGCATATTCATTAGTTATTACAACTAAGATAAATTGATTATAAACTGAAGGTTTTTATACGATGCCTCAAAATAATATGAAGAAAAAATTATTGACTGAAATGACATATAATGATTCATATTGTGAATGATTTATACAACAAAGCAAAGTTTATATACCATTAAAGCTGCCTTAATAGGTAACGTTTAGTCTTACTTATATTATTTTCTAAATTTATACTCAAAATTGCCATATTTCCTATATTTCTACACTTGTCCCATCTAAGGTAATTTATTTAGATTTTTCAAATTTTAAGCTTGTTTTTTCAATTACTTCTTATGATTTTTGGTCTCTTTGGCATGGCTCTTCTAGAATATGAGTATTTCACTTTTATATTAATTATAGGCCAGAAATTTTGATTTCTAATAGGCTACAGTACATGGCCATACAGACAAAGAAACCATGACTTCTTATAACAATCATCTACAAATATCTCAACTCTTTATTTAGAAAGATGGATATTAATGGTGGCCTATTTGCAAGAGTATCCATATGGATATCATGTTTGACATCTAAAGTTTTTCTACCAATTCTTATAATATATTTTCCATCTTCCACTAAAACTTAATATGCCTCATTTCCGTTCTAAACTATTGTCCATTACATTGCATCTTTTTTCGTTCTTCTCTAACTTCTTTACAATAATTGGTGAAATATCTAATTTTCATCCATATATTCGTTGTCTCGTATCTATATATTTCTTCCTCACTGTATTCTAATTGTTTCAAGCATACGTATTATTGGTTTGTCTCTCGCTGATAAGATTCACCCATTGAAAGTTCCACTCATATTATTAACTAATAGACATTTCAATTCAATTAACTAGTGACATCTTGCCCGCCTCTCTTTAGGATATTTAAGTAAAGTAGAAACAAATCCAAGTTTTATTTTATCACACCTCTTGAGCCACTCGTTGAAATCTTCTACTTATATTGACCGTGTGCAAAAAATACACTCAAGTTCTTTCCCTCCCATTTTTCATATCTATTATGGTATATATATCTAACACATTTTTTATGAGTTATATTTGGTAATGTCTATTCTATAACTCTGACAATCCCTAAAATAATGTTAAAAATAACTTTAAAAATGATGAACATTAATTATAAATGTATGGATATTCAGTTTCCTTTTACATATTATATATAATTGTAATTCCTTCACCATCAATCAATTCCAAATCAGAAATTAGTAAATTCATGATTAAACTCTATGAATTAGCATTCTCTGCCTCTACAATAGCCTATGCTAATAGATATACCCTCCATCCATATCCCTTTTTACTATACTCAATAATTGACCTTGAAACTTTCAGAAAGCAATTATCTATCCCAAAATAGGTCTCAAATATCTCCATCCTCTTTTAATGACATCAAAAGAGGATGGAGATATTTGCATAAAATGTAATATCTCCATCCTCTTTTATTCTAGTTTTTTCATAAAATGTAATTTTCATTACCTGTGGAAAAGGAGTCTCATGATTCCTTTCCAGTTGTAACTCTAATGTTGAGCCAAGATTAATGAACTTCAACTCATGTACATATTCCTATAACTTGACATATTCATTAAAAAATTTATTTCCCTCTGTTTTCTCAATCTCCTCTTTACTAATCTACACATGCTTAAGTTAACAAATATGTTCAACTTCTCTCTACACTTTTTAACCAATTTTTATTGTAAAGATACTAAACTTGTTGAGAATTCCCTTATTCTCAACATAACATTGTACCTTGTTTGCACTACACAATCTATGAGAACAACTTTAAATTCTTTTTTATTTCCAAAATCTATTCCCAATCTCCACTGTGATGTCACTCTAGTTGGATTATGCTAAACATTTGTACTTGGTCTTCATAATGCTTTATATAGGTCCTCTTTACTTAGATATTCATCATTGCTAATAAAACTACCTTCATATATTGAATCAATTTTAATTGCTTGTTGGTCTTCTGAAATGTCTACTTAGAAATCAACTGATCAACAACTTCTTCATCATCCTGATCAACAACTTCTTCATCACCTTAGTAACTAATATGTTTACTAGACTAGTCACCAACTTGTTCGTCATCATGTTCATCAATTTTACTTCCACATTCAGTAACTAAATCATCAACATAATCCACCCTAATGCAACTACTTCTTTTTTCATATGACTCTCAATACTTCTTAATAAGCTCATCTCTTACAATTATAGGTAATATATCAAGTGTAGGGATTGGAGTGTCTAACTTATGGATTACATATACATCAATTTCATGGATTTTCATAAAGATTATATGTCTAATGATCTTTTTTTTATTCTATAAGTCTTAATGACTCATTAAAGTTGAAACCAATGATTAAAAAATCCAACCAAATTAGTCAGTTCAACTGTAAAACCTTGAACATACTAACTTTTCAATTCAATTTATTTTAATAACCCTTGTTATTAAAATTTGGTAAGTTTATTAATTAACTGCCTATTTGTATAAACTAATCCATTTTTATAAACCAAAACAAACCAGCTGATTTTTATTTAACAATCTCCTTATTCAATAAAACTTCAACTTTTTTAGTGGGAAAGGATAGTTTTCTTCGATCCTATTTCAATTTTTTCAAATTTTTATTGTGTAACAATTTTATGATGGTGTAATATCGGCTGAACCTTTTAAATATTAAACCTCTTATTTTATTAGTCTAATCTTTATTCTGGTTTTTAAAACATTCGTTGAAACCTAATATATTATAGTATGTCTTACCAATATGAAGGTATCTTAAATCGTCCTCTATCTCACATATTTTCTTATAAATGATATAATCAAGGTCAAAATTTTCAAAGATACTTATATCTCTATCAACATATTTCAACTTAGGTTTTAGTATGAACTTCCTAATAAAAGATAACATTATAATTTCTTATTAAGGCATTGTAAACTTGTTTATAGTTATTAGAAAAAAAATCTACATAAGTCCTTCTTTGAATTCTTAATTTCTAAGAATATTCCATTTATAAGTGTATTAACCAATTAACAAAACATTTCTAATTTGTATGAAGTATTAACATTCTATTTGATCGAGATGAGATAGATTGTGAACAAACGAAGACGAAGAGAAACAAATTCTAATATTTTTCTTTTACATACTTTCTAAGACATATTTTTTATTGATAAAATATCAAACATAAAAGCTATATTTTAAATGGATAAGCGTAAATTGTGATTTCTATTATTTCCTATAACAATATCATTTAATTAAATTGTAGAATAAAACAAATACCATCAAGAACTAGATTTGAATGAATGACGTTAACTTATACATTATAATAATTGGAAAACATATTTTCATGTTGAACTTATTTCAAATTGAAAAAGAATTTATTAGTTCTCAAACTATTTCATTATTAAGAGAAACAACTTATGTATTCTTTGTTTTGTGAAAAACATAGTATTGATTATGCAAATTCATTGTAATACCCTTTTGGGTAAGAGAGTGTAACATGAAAAGAAATGATCCAATTTATGATTTTATCTAACATGGGAATAGGATTAAAAACTCCATTTTTTTTCTTTTCCCCTTGGGATCTATAAAAAGTTTTCAAGACTGCTTTTTTCTCCCAAGTCAATAATGGTTGTAAGTTTTTTTTTGTTCAAAAACACTCCCATACGTATCTAAGCTATAAAAACAATATAAAAAAATTGTAGAGCCTCATTATACTACCAAGTACATAACACAAATGACTGTTATAATATAAGAGGGACTTTTGTTTCATTTGGACCATAAAGAGATGGGTTGCTTAACTAGTATCAGAAGATGGAACCAATCTCCTCATAAGCAGGAACCACATATATGCTTAACTTAACACAACTGGAGACAAAGATAGATTATAAAAGGATCATAAGTGTAAAAACACATTTAATAAAAATAAATTTGAATAAATTTAAGATTATTTTTAAAAGGGAGTCTAACTTTATCACGTGTATGTCACATATGACAATAGAATCCATACTTTAAATAAAATTTATTAAATTCATATCACATCAACGTTGATGTGGCATATAATGAATATAACTTCTTTCAAATTTTTGTCTACTTGTAATTTATTTTGAACATTTTATAAATGTCAAGATTCAGTTTAAATACTGTGAAACATAAGGTCTAACCTATATCTTAATAAAAATATTATAATTATAATTATAATTTTTTCACACAGAATTACAACAACATAAATCATAAGTTTAGGGAAAATGATCAATTATGTGAATTTAAGTACACAGTCACAAGGCAGTGGTTTTTTTGCCTTATACTAGTCAATGATAGTCATATAACTAATTAAGGAGTTTCTATTTTATATTAGTCAATGACAGTAATATATTAGTTTAAGTTTTTTTCCTATAAAATTTTTAATTTAGAGGCTTGATCTTTCAAACTCCTTTTTCACATTCATTTTATTACTTTTTTTGGTTTAAAAATGTTGGACAATAAGAAGTTAAAGGCGAAATCATGTGAAAGTAGAAAGAGTCTTAAGGAAAAATAAAGTTGAGATAATTTGAGAAATTAAACTAACTTGCTGGAAATTTAAACAAGATTAGCATATCAAGACATCTGGTTGAAATAAAACCATAAAGAAAGAAAGAAAACTGTAGAAATATTCGATTGATAAATTTACTTATGCGACATGATTTAATAATACAAAATTTCATTTAAAAGAAAATTTCATTTAGAATTCATTATACCTTAATATCTTCTATTTTCTTACTTTTGTTTGTTGTTAAGGATATTATACGTAGCTAATTGTTTTTATATGTTTAGATAAGGAAAATTCTATTTATTATCTTTGTTAAGGATTGATTCAATATTATTTATAAATTAGGATTTATTTTTATGAAATATCTCTAAGCATTCTTATTACAAGTTTAATTACACGAGCAATTAGATTTGATATTAATTTATTTATGGATGATTTGAGAGAACTTGTGTGTGAGTAGATCATGATTTAGATATTAGGAGTTGCATGACATACTTTAGATAGGCTTACATAAATCCTTGGACTTTGGGGTTAAATCTTTCATTAAAAGTAAGAAATATAACACAATCTTAATGAGCAGAGATACTAATTAACGAACATGAGAATAGGTAGTTGTGTCTTGATAGAACAATTTTATTGATTAGGAGGTTTTATTAGCCTATACAGTAAATGCCTTCTAAATAGATTAAGTTATGACCACAAACATGATATTAAAGGAAGTACTTTTCTAGGTATTATTAAAAATTGATTTTTTTACCCGATTACTTATTTTAACGTCAATCTTTTTAACTAATACTTTTCTTTAGGTTTTGTTTTATTTCATTTTATCAAATATCAATCTATTTTGGCTCTCTAACTAGTTAGCAATAAAAGAGTATTCTAAATTGTTATAGATTAATTGTTAGTAATAAAAGAGATTAATACCCTATTTATCATTATATTAGTTGATAATAATAAGTGCACTTGTCTTTGCTTATGCATAAATATTTTGTAAAGCGGGAAAACTTTAGTAGCAATAAAAAATTTGAGATAAGTGTTTGGCACTTTTTTTGGGGAAACAATTGATGTTTGGGACACTCAAGAACAATTGATCCAACCTTTTTTATTTCTTTATCTTTTATATTTATTTTTAATTATCCTATTTTCATGCTTGGTTTACCTTGAATTTCAAGTGTGAATCTAGTATATGATAAGAAACAAATACTCTACTTTCCTTAAAAAAAGAACCAAAACTTGAAAAAATACTTTATCGAACAAAAAGAGAATAGGCTAAGTAAGAAGCCCAACACATACAACCTGATACAATGGAAGAGGAGCATGTAATCATAACAGAATGTGTGAAAAATATGGTCATAGTCCAATATTACAATGCCAAAAATAAATGAGAGTTATTTTAAGATCAAGCCTAATGTGATTCAAATGTAAAGTAATATGTTGAATTTAATGCATTTCTATATGAAGATCCTAATGCATACATCTTAAATCTAAGGTTGTTTCCATTTTCGTTAAGGGATCGAACCAAGTGTGGTTGAAGATGTTACCTACAGTCTCAATTACTATATGGAAAAACCTAATTAATAAATTATTAGCTAGGTATTTCTCACTAGCAAAGACTACAAAACTGAAAAACAAAATCTTTGCTTGTTTCAAATGAAACATTAAATAAGATGTGTGAGAGATATAAAGATCTGCTAAGGAAGAGCCCATATCACGACCTACTAACTTCTAATCCACAATAAGTAACATGTCCATTTCTTAGACTAGGTTTATAAGTAGACTTTAGAAGAGTCACAATTTGGGTTATGCTCCTGTCGTAGACCATGTTAAGTCAAAATGACTTTACGATTAATAATTTTGATGAAAACCAAATAATAATAAAAGAAAGGGAAGTAAGACGAAAGCTCAAGAAAAAGTGAGACGATGCGGAAGTGAGACGGAAGCTCAAGCAAAAGTGAGACGGAAGAAAGTGAGATGCAAAAAACAGACGGAAGAAAAAGTGAGACGATAGGAAGTTAGACGCAAAAAATAGACAGAAGAAACTAAGACAAAGACCCGATACCACGTCGGATGATTAATCAGTTTGAGTTAGTTACAGAACTCAACTGAATAACTGATTCTTCAATGATCAAGAAACAAGAAGAAAGAAGCAGTTATCAAGAAGCGGTTGAAGACAAAGGCTATAAATATGAGTCGAAGTTGAAGACTGCAGAAGTTAGAGATTTTTAAGAAGCTTAGCGAATCAGAAGAGATCAGTGAATTTCAAAAAAAAAGTGAGAGATTCAAAAGCTAGAAATATTTGTTCTAAACTTATAGCTATCTTTATCTGTAACAAAGATCAAAACATCTTTCAGTAGAAAGAAGAAAAACAGATAGCCTGAAAAGGCTAAGTGTGAAAAGAATACTTGCTGTAAGAGACCTAAAGAGGCTCGGAGAAAAGAATACTTGTATCTTTGAGAAAGTATAGTGAAATCTCATAAAGGATTCTGAGGACTGGACGTAGCCCACGGTTTGGGGTGAATTAGTATAAATCTGTTGTGTCGACTCTCACTCTTAAACTCTCAACCTTTACTCTTACTGTTTTCCACAAGTGTTTAGAAATAAATTGCAATACATCACAATATTGATTTTCAATAGTTTTGAGAAAAAGTAAGTTTTTCAAGAAGCTCATAAAAAGGGGATCATCAAAAAGAATACACAATTCAACCCCCCCTTCTTGTGCATTTTGTATATTGAATATTAAGTCTATACTAACGTGTGATTCACTTCAGGTTATGCTTTCTATGTTAATGAATTAAGTTTGTCTAATACATAGGTATGATGAACCCTAAGTTGGGATGGATTTTGTGATTTGATCTTTTTAAAGGAAATTTGATTAATTGATTCATTACAATTCAATTATGTGCTTTTTAAGTCTTGAATCAACATTTATGGCATATTAATTCAATGTATAATTTCATATGATTGAGATTGAGAAATCCTTTTATATGAATAGATCTACCATAATTTGAAGGAGTTATATGCAAACCTAGAGATAAGTTCACATAAATCCTCTAGATTAGGGTCAAACCTAATAGTAAAATTCACAAATCGAGTAATACAATCTTATGGTTTTAACTAGAAAGAGCTTTCGATGTAATTAACCAAAGATTAGTTGCTAACAGCCTTAAGAAAGATTTCAACACAAGATAGGAATTTCCATGGTTAAAGGGTTAATACTTAAGAAATTTTAGGGGGAATTCATTACCTAAGTACTAGTTATTCGATATTGATTAATCTTAGCGTTATCTATATTCTAGTTTATTATTATGTTGAATTTCAGTTTAGTTTAGTTTAAATTAAATAATCATCTAATTTTTCAATTAGATAATAGAAAATAGGTTATTAGTAGCACTTATAATCTGTGTGGGATCGACACTCGATATTCACTAACATTATACTATAGTTTGATAAAGGAACTTATCTCTGAAATATATAGAATAGAGATCAACCTTCAAGTTAAGTTTTTGGCATTTTTGTTAGGTACTAGAATATTAGAAAATTAATTACTTATTTTATTTATTTTTACTTTTTATTTTAATTTGTTCGATTGTTTCGTTGATTTTCTCACTTTTACAAATCTTTGGGTTAGTTTATGACATGAGAAAATCTATCATACTTAGTTGACAAATATCCAAAAATTGAGAGGACAGCTCGTGGAAATCTTTAAAGGACCTTACTAAGAGAGTTCGAGTAAGATGGACATATGAAGGACATAAAAGGTCATATTGATACCAAAAGATTAGAAACTGTGGCAAACTAACTAAGGATCATATTTGATTATACTAGACGTGATTTGATAGGGACAAAGTCTAGTATTATAAGACCTACTATTATACTAGACGTGATTTGATAGGGACAAAGTCTAGTATTATAATGCAACAATTTGTCCAGTTTGATAGGATACAAAATGAGGACCCCAATGTGCATATAACAAATGTTTTTGGAAAATTTTGATACCTTTAAAATTAATAGTCCTAATGACAATGTAATAAGATTGAGACTATTTCCATTCTCTTTGAGGGGTAGGGTAAAACAACGGTTAAATTCTTTGCCTTATCATACCTTACAACTTGGGACCTAGTGGCAAAAAAAAAAATTGAAGTACTTTCCACCAGCTAAAACTACCAAACTAAGGAATGACATCTCCTCCTATGCCTAGATTGACTTAGAGACTTTATATGATACGTGTGAGAGATTTAAAGAGATGCTAATGAAGTGCCCACATCATGGTCTATCATCATGGATGCAAATTCATACTTTCTATAATAGGCTAGATCTAATGACAAGGCAGATGATAGATATAGCAACTGGGGGTACTCTAAACAGTGAAACATTGGAAGCAGCTCAGGACCTCATTGAAGAAATTATGATGAATAACTATTGATGCTGCTCTTCTCAAGCAAAACTTAGCAAGCCAACCAAAGTTTATAATCTAGATGTAGTTACAACATTGGCTGGCTATGTCGAAGCTCTGAGCAAGAAGATAGATGGATTAATGATGAATCCTCAGGTATTCTAAGTAATGCAATATGACGTGTACAGGCTAGGACATCTAATTCAAGAATGTCAAGAACTAAAGCCCAAGCATGTGGATTGTATAGGAACGGCTACTAGAACCTAGAATAATCCCTATAGCTATCTGTATATTCCATGGTGGAGAAATCACCCAAATTTCTCTTTGGGGAATCAAAGGTAGTCAAGCAATCACCCTCTACAAGGATTTTAGCAACAACCACCTTAAGAAAAGAAGCTAAGCTTGTAAGACCTTATGACCAGATTTCTTTTAACTTTGGAGGCAAGATTTCAAGCTACTGAAACTTCACTGAGAAATCAAGAGGCTTATATATATAACTAGGCAAATCTTATTGGCCATCTTGCAAAGCTGGCTTCTAAAAGACAACAAGGGAGTTTGCTTAGTAGTTGAGACAAATCTTAAAGAACATGTGATGGAAATCACCATTACGAGTGGAAAAGAGTGGAAAAGAGGAGAACAAGACCTAAAATGAGGAAAAGAGGGACATCAAGAGTCAAAGAAAAGATGAAGGTGAAGAGCACCTTCTAAATGTTAAGGAATTTTAGCCAACCATCTCTTATCCTACCAAAGTGAAGAAAGATCATATAGACTAGTAGTTTGGTAAATTCTTAGAACTATTTAAACAACTTGATATTAGTTTACCCCTTATTGAGGCTCTTGCATCAATGCTGAAGTATTCAGAATTCTTAAAAGGAGTTACAAGTAAAAAAAATGAAGATAGAGTTCTTAGCAACCGTGGCTCTAAGTAAAAGGGGCTTAGCGATTCTTAAAAGCAAGCTACCAAAAAAGCTTGAAAATCTAGAGAGTTTTACTAGTCCTTTTTAAATTGGTAGCTTAAAAATAGAAAAGTTTTTAGTCATCCTAAGGGCCAATATTAATATGAAGCCTTATTCATTGTTTAAGAAACTAGGATTAGGTGAAATAGGATAAGTTTACAATTAGCAAACAAATAAGTAAAATATCTTAGACGTATTATTAAGTTGTGATTCTTGATATAGAGAAAGATATAGAAGTATGATAAGTGTGAAATGCATCGTGTTTTAGAGTATAGTTTGATATAAGTTTATCTGTTTATTCAATTGTTTAGTATGTGTTTTCGGTAGAATTGTGTTAGTTTGTGAATTATTTATGTTTAAGTGTTTTTATGGGTTAATACAAGCATTTGAGCTTAATTATAATGTCTTTGAGGTACCTTGATATGTTTGTTAGTATTTCAGGGTCAACATCGAAGAATAGAGAAGTTTTAGAGAGACTTAGACTGAAACAATGGCCCACAATCTTGGCTTATCTACTACGATCATGACAGAAGCAAGGGAGACAGCCCAGAAGCATAAGACTTGGCCTATAATTGTGGCCTGCCTACCACAATCGTGACAGAAAGCTTATAAGTAAACTATGATCATGGCTTGCATCAGACAGACGAATAAACACACAGAAAAGTCAAATTTTGAGAGTTTTTTCAGACCTTTTCAACCCCTAAAAAACCCTAGGGCTGCCACAAACACATCAAGTATAAAAAGAATAAGAAAAAGAAAAGAGAAAGGGAGTTTTTGATCAGCCACCACAATGAAACCATAAACGAGAAAACTTTGAGAGATCAAAAAAAGGAAAAAGGAAGAGAGAAGAGGAAGACGACTTAGACTCGACGTGTTTCTCGGAATAAGAAGCTTTCTGAAGTTGCAGCCTCACATTGTCCATTTAAGTTCTATTTCCTATGTATTTCAGTTTTATTTGATTATAGAATTTGGATATATAGTTTGATGATAGAATTGTTTTTTTGATTGATGTTCTATACTCACCTTTGGAATATTATTTTTGATTTAATGAAATTTTATTATTTTATGTGTTTATCGAATTAACTGTGGTCTAATTTTGCACTTCATATCTCAATAATAAACTGAGAGGATGAATTGAGAAAAAAGATTAAATTGGGCTAACAAGAGTTAGGTAATTTAAAAGACTCAGAATTAAATTAGGTTGGTAAATCTTGCGTAGAGAGATCATGTATAGGTTTCCAATTGTTTATTAAAGAACTTAAGAACTTATTAGGTTTTGGATAGGTTGTTAATTGAGAGATTTCAACTTCCCATAATCTGATTAGGGTTTATGCTTTAGGGTTCAATTATAACTCGAGGGAGAGTAATTGACCCTATGATTATCTAGAACTATTAATTTGATAAATCGTAATTGGTTAGGTTAGCATTAAAGATAGATAATTTTCCCTTTCTCTCTTTTAGTTAACTCACTAGGTTGAATTCTAGGATGTGCTATCATCATTCAACAAATCAATCAATTTCCATTATTTGTTATTCATTTTAATATGAAATTGTTAATCATTTTTCGTTGATTGTTTTTGACAAGTGTTAATTGTCAATTATTGTTTTGTTATTTGATTTGGTTGTTTGATTTATTTAGTGCTCGTATTTAAATTTATTATCTGTTAAATTTCTATTTAATAGTTTCTGACCTTAGATTCTAGGATTAGATTACCCTCCTCGTGGGATCGACACCTTAGGTACTACGCGAACGACCTGTATGCTTGCGGAATATCGAGGTTAAATATTAAAACTTACTCATATCAAAAAAACAGCAATCAAAGTACCTTTAGTTCTAGATCAACCCTTTTTATCCATTATTAATTTTATTATTAATGTTAGTAAGGGCAAGCTAGTGGTTAGGGTTAGAGATGAAAAGATTATATTTAAAATATCTGATATCATGAATCATTCCCTTGAACATGTTGATGTTGGTCATTATAGTGGTAAATTTGATGACTCAGTTTCGAATGTTTTACAAGACTCTTTTACTAAAGGTCTATTGTAGCTATTTTCAATACAAGGTTAAAAAAAAGTGATGATAAATGCCCTACAAGTTATTTAGGAGGCAACCGTATAATTATAATAGTTTTGATTGATTTGAATACATTATTTTGATTACTTTTTAGTTTTAGTTTAGGATTTCATTGATTTTGTGTGTGTTTATATTAGGTTATTGAGCATCCTTATTTGATTTTGCCTACTTTTTGTGTTTATGGTATACGTTATTTGAATCTCATGAGTTTGAGAGAAAAATTTTAAAGTCTTTAGGAATTTTTTGGTGTACACGATCATTTCATGTTTGTGTACACAAAAATTACATTTTTACATGTTTTACACAAAGATCACTAAACAACACCATGTATCCTTGTAGTTTTTTAAATTTTGCACACACGGTCACAATGAGTTACATGAGTATAGGACATACCCATATAGCTCGATACTCTGGAACTTGTTAACTTACAAGATCGTATTTTAGGTCACACAACTGGGTGAGTTAATTTCCCCAGGGGCTGCGTGGCGAACTGTGGGGCCTAGTTGGTGGGGAACTTGGTGCGTGGG
>JANZLC010051776.1:0-15078 GCA_026413385.1 Erythroxylum gracilipes
CTTAACCAATTCTATACATTTTATTATTATCAAAACATAAGTAGGATTTAATTTGTCAACCACCATTGGTCCAACATATGAGTAATGAAGACCGTAAACTAGGGTGCTTTTGATGTAACAAACAATACGAACAACGGTCGTATAATAAGTGGTTCAAGGAGTGTTAAGATATATGTTATATATTTTATTATTTAATTTTGACATTATTAGATAATTGGATCTATAAGATAATGTAGTTTCAAGATTTACATTGAATTTAATTGGGTGATGATAGCTGGACCATGGCTTGGTGTGATTAAACAACAATTTTGATTTGACTTGGATTCAAAAATAAAAAGGTTATCTTAGATAATATTTTAGATGTGATAGAACTTTATCTTGACTAGAGGTTTGGTTGATTATGGCCATGTGGGCTGAAGGGCATCAATGGAAATTTCTTTGTAAGTGTTGCTAAAAAGAGTTCTACCATGAATGTGCTTGTAGGCTGCATTGTGTTGTCGGTTTTGTTGATGTTTTGGTAGCTGATTAGGTTAACATATGAATCCATCAGTTGCTGATTTTTCTGAAGCATGACGTGACTAAGGTGGCTGGGCAATTTTGTGATTGCATGAAAATCTTTGCAGTTGTCTTTTTTCCTTCATTCGTTATTGTTGATGGGGAGTCCAGTGAGTAGTCTTTGTTGTCTATTAGAAGTCTTTTGTAGGTGTAATTTTCAATAATTGTCTTGTGTGTTTTGGCTGCATAATCTGTATGTGTGGTGAAATATAGCTGCTGGGTTTTTTTGATCTTGAATGATCTTTGATTGTTGGATTTTAAGTTTATTCTTGATCCACATTGGCTGTTGCGTTTCTCTATTCTGGTTTATTCTTGATCCACATTGGTTGTTGCGTTTCTCTATTCTGGTGTGATTTTGTGGGCTGTAAAATTGTTGATTATGTATGATTTGGCTGCTGTATTCTTTTATGTTGTTAAACGATAATTGAGAACAATTTCGACAGCTGGTTTTTGTGGTGTCGTGGACTTTGTAGATCCGTTGTTTGCAACGTTTTGGTGAAGAAACATTTATTTTATTGGTGATTTTTCCTGATTGGAGGAGCTGCACAAGTGTCATCTTTGTTTATGTTGGTTATTGTTTAATCACTTGAGTTGTTTATTTCATATCTTTATTATCAAATACTGTTGAGAAAATCTTCTGTTGAGATTAACATGAGTCGGTCGTGTTATTGGCTGTGAAAATCTTTCACCAGAAGTGAGGTTGAGAGATAGTGTTAAGGGTTGAGTGATATCAGCTTAATAAAGCCTTGGGTAAATCTATTGTACTTCGGTGAAAGTGATTAAGCTAAGTGAGGGCCCCGCAGAAGTAGGTAAGATGTGTCGAACTGCGTTAACAAATCTTGGTGTTGATTTATTTTGTTGAGTTTAAGTTTTCTGATTTTATCTGTATTAGAAACTACTACACCCCTACGATTCTTTCAAGGAGTTTTCATGAACTAACTAATAATGTGAACAATATAAACAATGACAAGATGAGTAACAGTAAGATAAATATAACATAGTGATAATAGAAAGTAATTTCCAAAAGGGGAGACCTATTAGAAGCCGAAAAGAGAACATTAGCTTCAACAGGAGTATTGGTAATTTTATCATCAATAAGACCTACATGAGAGATGAGATTGATGACAAACTTAGCCTAAGATAAATAATACTTTATAGCATCAAAAGTAACCTTAAGAACTAAAAAAGGGCTCAAATACTCGAGATCTTTCACCTTGAATTACCGGTTAAGAAAATTCTTGAGATTATAAATATCATGTACGTATTATCATCAATAATGATTATGTCATCAACATATACTGATAACATAATAATATTCCACTCTGTATTTCAAAGGATTAATATATGATCATGAGGATTAGACTGCAAATCAAACTGATGAATAGTGAAATTGAATTTAGCAAATAAATTAGGAGGAGCTTGTTTAAGTTTGTACAAAACCTTTTGAAGAAGACAAATTTTATTTGGTTACATATAGCCCTTTTTAATGAGATCTCTATTTAAGAAGCCGTGCTTCACATCCATCTGAAATAAAGTCCAATGCTTAATAATAACAATGACAATGCCAGTACGAATAGAAGTGATGCAAGTTATAAGAGAAAAAGTCTCTTCATAATCAATCTCATATTCCTTAATGAAATCTTTAGTTACAACTTGAGCCTTGTATCATCCTGCTAAACCATCAACCTTGGTCTTAATTTTATAAACCCATTTAAAATTATCCACATATTTGTTCGTCGGTAAATTAAACAAATCTCATGTATAAGAAGTAAGTGTATTAAGTTCTTCTTCTGTTGCTTTTTGTCACAAAGGATTAGTACTAGCCTTATGATAAGTGCGAGACTTATAGAGATAAACAAGAGCACAATAATAATGATAATCACAAAGAGTGACATTGGATTGATTTACAAGAGAAGAGCGACAAAGTGAAGGATCAAAACAAGACTAGACAGTAGAAGAAGCTTAAGAATTCACAGGAGAAAGATCATTAGTTGCATGTAGATGAAGATCATTAGTTGCATGTAAAAGAAGAAGCTTAAGTAATTTAGACCTATGGGAGTCATCAAGAAATAAAGTAATAGTAATATCAACAAGGAAGGTAGGGGATAAAGTGACTCTAAAGGAAAATAAGGAAGAAAACATCTTGTGTACCAAAAAACGATAGGACAAAAAATATGAAAACATTAGGAAAGAGGATTTCGAAATCGATAACCCTTATGTTAAATGTCGTATCCAAAGAAATAAGAAAATCAAGCTCAAGGTTCTAATTTGGTGTATTTATGTGACTGAAGATACACAAAACAAGCAAAGACAAAAACTCGAAGATTATAATAATTAGGACAATAACCATATAGGTGTTCATAAAGGGAAATATTATTGATAATAGGAGAAGGCATATGATTAATTGTACAAATTGTTGTAAGGGCAAATTCATCCCCAAAAGATTTACGACAAGAAGTTGACATAAAAAGAAATTAAATAGTTTTCAGAGTATGCCTATATTTATGTTCTGTATGACCATTCTATTAAGAGGTATTAAGACAAGAATATTGAACAATAGTGTCATGAGTAGTAAAAAAATTGATGAAGAGTAGTGTTTCAGTATTCCATAGCATTATCTATAGGAAAAATTTTGATATTGCAAGAAAAATAAGTTTTAATCATATTAACAAATTGAATAGAAATTGAAGGCAACTTAAAATGATTTTTTCTAAGATAAATCAATTTATATCAAGAATAATCATCAACAAAGATACCAAAATATCAATAACTACCTATGATAATATTAAGAGTAGGACCTAAAATATCATAAAGAAAAAGGTCAAATGGTGCAAAAGAAATAAAGTCATTAATATTAAATTGCAAAGCATGATGATTTGAAAGTTGACATGAAATACAATCAAATTGATCATGTTTAACATATCCAAGACATCCACTAGAAATCAAAGGTTGTAATCCAGAAGATAAAACATGACCAAGATGTAAGTACCAAATACTAAAAGGAATGGCAGCAATAATAACTTTGGATGGTAAATGGAGAGAAACAAGCTCAAATAGACAACTAACCTTACGTCTACTGCCAAGAACCTTGCCCATCTATGAATCTGATAGGAGTAATAGTTGATGAAGTGAAACGAAGTTGCGGGAGGAAGACGACGACTGAGACATTTAACCAAAACGAGGTCGTAGAGAGTCAGGAACAATCAATGTAAATAAGAATTCGTCGTAGCATAGATTAGTTAATGAAATATACGTATACTAAATGGATATGCTCTAACGATTACAATATCCATTATTAGATTCGTTAGAGTGGTGGAGGAGGTAGAATGGAAAATAACGTAAGCTTCTTACTTCTCTACTCTCTCTTCTCTTTTCTCTGAATTTCTCTGTATTCTTTTCTTCTAACTCAACTTCTGTAACCCTAATCTCAAATTCACTTCCGCGAACAAGGAACCTTATCAATTGGTATCAGGGACCGATTCTGCCTATAGTTCACATTGCATAATGGCTGAAGGGACAAGAGGACAAGAATGGTGTCGGCTATAAGAAGGATTGCGTAGTCAAATGCAAGATTTGGAGTTGAGGCATGAATGAGGTATGCAAGAGCTGAAAGAGTGGATCACGCAACTGTTTCAAAATGATAACAGTGACAACGAAGTGAGAGGAAATGTCGATCCATGGGGTTCAGAACATAGCAATAGAGACAGTTACTACGGGAGTCGTTATACAATTCCTACAAGAGGTAGCAAAATTGAGCTACCTGTGTTCAAAGGGGAGAATCTGTGTGCGTGGGTATTCAAATGTGAGCAATTTTTCATGCTCGACCATACGCCATCGGAGATGAAGGTTGGACTAGCAACAATGCACTTGGAAGGGGAAGCTCTAGCCTGACATGAGTTGTACGTGAGAAACCGTATGACTAGGGATCCTCCCAGCTGGGGGAAAATTTGTTAGCTTTGGAACAACAGTTTGGAGATTTAGCTTTTGAGGATCCAATTGGAGAGCTTAAGGAGTTGAAACAGAGGGGCTTGGTGAAAGAGTATTGTGCGAAATTTGATCTATTATCCCAGAAGTTAGTGATGCCGGAGCCATATTTGGTAAGCATGTTCTTGAAAGGTTTGAAAGTAGAGATTGAACACTGATAAGTTGTGGAGTCCCAAAACTTTTCAACAGACATATAAGTTAGCTAGAAAACATGAAATGGTGGTGCAACACTCCGCAGGAATGGGTAGAAATCAACCAAAGGGGTCCTATCATGTGGGGAGTGTGATGAATCTGTCAAAATTTCCTGGGTTACAGCCAACCCCTGTACAAGTGAGTACGAGGGGTGACAAAGGAATAAGGTGGAGTAAAACAACTTCAAGTAAAAAGCTTGATGAACGTCGAGTCAAAGGCTTATGCTTCTAGTGTGACGAAAAGTATATGCTGGGCCATAGGTGTAAAAAAATGGATGTTACAGATGTATGTAGTGGAAGAGGAGGACGAGGTTGAGGAGATCAATACAAGGGATGATGATGAACAACCAAGCATCTCCTTACAAGCCATGTCTAGAGTTACTTTGGTGAAGTACCAACAGATAAAGGTACGGGGATTAATAAATGGAATATGGGTTCACATCCTAGTAGATGGGCGCAGTACTCACAATTTCGTTGATAAAAAATTAATACAGAAGTTAGGAAGAAAGTTGGAATCGGTAAAAGAATTATTGATTGTGGTAGGAGGAGGTATGAAGTTACGTTGTACACAGATTTGTCGAAACCTTAAATGGAAAATGGGTGGAAAGGAATTTTGTACTGATGCTTTGGTGTTGGATATCGGAGGTAATGACAAGGTATTAAGGGTACAATGGTTGTCCAGGTTAGACGACATTGTATTCAATTATCAAAAGGGTAGCATGAAATTATGTTAGCTTGGAGAAGAAATGGAGTTAAATAGTGCAAGGAGCTCATGGGTACAAGAAGTTCTAGAAGGCAACATAGCGAGGATATGGAGTAATAAGGATATCATTTGCTGTTTTATGGTAATATTCCAAGCGAAGGAGTTTAATACTGAATTAGCAATACAAAAGGAGCTACATGCAGCAGTGACACAATTATAGACATTGTTAAACAACTTTGAAATGGTATTCAAGGAACCTAAGGGGTTACCACCAAATAGGTTCCATCACCACATAATGTTGGATATGGGGAGCCCACTTATATAGGAGATCTTCAATATGGGCCTAGTGAGGGAACATATTTATGGGCTTTGACACCATACTTCAACTTAAAACCTTAAGAAATTAGGTTTATGAGTCATTTTCACTTATATGTCCTTCACTAGCTCTATCTCTTTCTAATGTGGGGTTCCTACTCACACTTGACATCCCAATACAGAATACCTTTGAAGGAGGGCACAGAAGCAGTGAATATTAAACCTTATCGATATTCAGGAATGCAAAAGAACGTTGTTGAAGATTTAACTAAAGATATGTTACAACACGGTATTATACGCCAGAGTTTGAGCTTGTTTTCAGCTCCGGTGATTTTAATCAAAAAGAAGGATGGCTATTGGAGGTTTTGTGTAGATTATCAGTCTCTTAACCAGTGTACCATTAAAGATAACTTTCCAATTCCTCTAGGGGAGGAGCTATTTGACGAATTGCATGGAGTTTGCTATTTGTCAAAATTAGACTTGAGAGCTGGATAACATCAAATATGTGTTCATGAGGATGATATCTACAAGACAACTTTCCAAACTCATGAGGGGCATTATAAGTTTATGGTGATGCCATTTGGATTGACAAATGCACCCATGAAATTCCAAAGTCTAATGAATCATATATTCAAGCTGCATCTGAGAAGGTTTGTTCTCATTTTTTTCGATGATATACTGATTTACAGCAGCTACTATGACTTACACCTGCAACACTTACAATTGGTTTTGGAGATTTTAAAGAACCAACAATTGTATTTGAAATTTTCCAAATGCTCCATTGGTGTATCCCAAGTAGAATATTTGGGCCATTTTATTAGTGGACTATCCACAGATCCTTTGAAAATTAAAGTTGTTATGGGCTGGCCTCAACCTCGGACTGTTAAGCAGTCCAGGGGATTTCTGGGTTTGTGTGGGTAGGTTCATTAAGAGCTACGGTCAAATAAGTAAACCTCTTACCAACTTGTTAAAGAAGGATTCTTTTCTATGGGATGAGCAAGCAATAGTGGCCTTCTTGGCGTTAAAATATGTGTTAACTTTTGCCCCTATATTGGCTTTACCTAATTTCTAGAAGGAGTTTGTTGTAGAAGCAGACGCGAGTGGTGAAGGCGTGGGTGTAGTTTTGATGTAGGACAACCATCCCATTTCCTTTGTCAGTAAATCTTGTCAAACAAGTATAGGCATTGTTCGGTGTATGAAAAAGAGTTCATTGCACTTGTTTTAAAAGTGAGTAGTTGTTACAACTAAGAAACAAAAGAAATGGAAAACTCTCTGAACTGGCAACGCTTGGATCCTTCCCGAGACGATCTTCACTCACTTGACACCACAGGCCACGTTGCCAAGAAAGTCCGAATACGCGAGAGGGAGGAGGACTTGCCCCCTTCTCCTGCTGCTCTGACTACTCTCCCTCATAGTTACAGCGCTGCAGTCACTGGCAACCAAGACCCTGAAGCTGCTGAAGTGTTAGAATGGCAGATCCTGTGGAAATTGAAGAAGGCGATATCATTATGGTTCAAGGCGAACTTGGATTGGGAATTGAATTGTCCAACTCCCTTAAAGGCCGATCAAACAAATGCTAGGAAAATGCAGTCGTGGTTAAGCTTTTAGGTCGCCGCGTCGACTTCAACATGCTCAAACTCTGACTTTTTTCTATATGGACATTAACTGGTCCGATGAAAATTATTGACTTGGATAATGACTTCTTTTTGGTTAATTTCATGCAGGAAGAAGACTACCTCAACGCCTTTACGAATGGGCCGAGGGTGATCCTGGGCCATGCCCTCTTCGTTTAGCCATGGAATCCCAACTTCCAACCCTCTTTAGGCGAAGTAACACACGTGGTTACTTGGGTAAGATTTCCTAAATTATCAGTCGCTTGCTACCACCCATCTATCCTACGAGCGCTTAGAAATCTAATCAGATGTACAATTCGCATTGACACAACAACACAACAAACATAGAGAGGACGATATGCAAGGGTTGCAGTAGAAATCGACCTTAACTCACCTCTTCGATCTATAGTGGAATTGGACGGAGAACGAATCAAAGTCGCGTATGAAGGCCTCCCTCCGATTTTCTTTGTGTGCGGGCGAACTGGCCATGAGACTACGAGCTGCACCTATCGGACTTCTATCTCTCTTGCACCAGACGATCCCTCAGAGCCCCAACCAACGGCTACCCCAATGGCTCTACGTAAGTCTCCCACATCAGCTATACATCCCCACGCAACTTACGACCCCTAGATCTAAGTCCAGAGACGAAGTCGTCGTACACCCAACGACACAATAGCAGGACGCTATAGACGTAACACAACCAGCACAGAGAGATCCCGCAGCTCAAAATACCAGGCGTTAGCTGAAACTGAGGATCCCTCCCTCAACCCGCATCCGTTCCCAGTGATAAGGAACCTTCCAGACGCGCCTGCACCTCGATCTAACATGGGCCCTCCACAACTGAAGAAGTTTAAGGCGCATGCAAATGGACGGGCTCAACACAGGATTGGGCCTTCGCATCAGCATTGGTCAAGCGTGCACTAGGCTGGGCCATCCTCTGCCCAAGCCAGATCCTCCCAACACCAATTAAATTTAGCTAATCAAGCCCAACGCCAATCTGAACTGCGTAAAAAGCTTGAAGGACCCAAAAAGTCAACCATTAACCACGTGACCATTTCTATACCCTCTCACCATGACTTAATTATACACAATAGCTCTCTCGCCATTCCTATGAATGAAGACACGAACTGTGGTTGAATGGAGGAGGACATAAATGACGACGTAGTGCTTCCCTCCCCATTAACCACCAAACATCTCCTGCCCCCTTCTAGGCCACCAGACCTTCAGGCTAATATAACCTCGAACAATGATGGCACCATTGTCATAGACTCTCCAATGGACGAGATGGCGCTGCATACCGTGACTTCCTCTAATGAGGGACAGACCAATAACGTAATCGGCCCAGACGCCTCATAGACACTTCCTTCCTCCCCGATCTTTTTCTAACACTATTCATATGGAATTGCCAAGGGGTTAGAGGCAAGACCTTCCAGCCAATTCTCAAGAATCATATCCAGATTCACAAACCGATCCTTGTAGTACTGGTAGAACCTCGCATTAGTGGAGTTCGTGCACAACAGGTTATCAGGAAATTAGGTTTCACTCAATCCTTCAAAGTGGAGGCTGATGGGTTCTCCGGAGGCATTTGGCTTTTATGGAATACTGACGCTACCATTTAGATTTTGTTAACTCATTGTCAATTTATTCATGTCAACATAAACTGGGCACACACTTCTTTCGATTTCACTGCTATATATGCCAGTCTGACCTATATGCTTCAACACTTCCTTTGGAAAAATCTGCGACAAATTGCCCGAGTTACCACTAAACCTTGGTTATTGGGTGGGGACTTCAATGCCAAATTAGAAAGAGAAGATCAAAAAGTTGGCTTCAGACTTCGCTCTGGTGTGAGCACTCATTTCTGGGATTGTATTCACTGCTGCCACCTCCAGGATCTTAGGTTTATAGGACCTAAATTCACTTGAAGGAGAGGTCAGCTTCTCACTAGACTTGATCGTGTTTTCTGTTCTCATCCCTAGTTGACTTATTTCCCCAACATGACAATCACAGACCTTCCTTTCCTTAAGTCCGATCATCGTCCTCTCCTTGTGACTTTAACTTAACCTACGCCACGTTCCCTTACCCCTCGGGCTTTTCGCTTCTAATCTACTTGGTTGACCCACGACCAATTTGCCCAAACTATAAAAGACAATTGGAATCCTAATCTGACGGAAGTTTCTAGTGCGCTCAGGAACCTGGCGGACAAACTCTAGCAGTGGAATTCCTCTACTTTTGGCAACATTTTTCAGAGCAAGATGAGACTCACGGCACGCCTTAGGGGCATTCAAAACACTTTGGAGGAAGCAGACTCTAACTCTTTGCCAGACCTGGAGGCGTATATACAACATGAGCTTAAACAAGTCCTCATCTAAGAGGAACTGTTCTGACATCAGGAATCGAGATGTCAATGGATAGCACGTGGGGACCGAAATACTAAATATTACCATGCAGTCACTATAGGCTGAAGACGGAAACTGCATTGCAACTCCCTTCGAGACGAAGATGGCTGTGAAATTTTGGATCCAATTTGTTTCAGAAGAATAGCCCAGACATTCCTTGCAAAACTTTACACCGCCAATCTTTCGACCACGACACAATCTCTTCCCACTGGCCTTTTTCATCCTCTCTCTCATCGGGCCCATACTGATCTGGAAGGCCCAATCTCTCCTAAAGAAATCAAGACAGCCTTTTTTGATATGGATCCCAATAAGGCACCAGGAATTGATGGTTTTAATGCTCTCTTTTTCAATCCCAATAGGATCACATTGGTCCTGATATCATTCTCTTTATTCAAAAAACTTTTAGACATGAAGTATGGGAGCAAGCCCTGAATCGTACTATCTTGGTCCTCATTCCTAAGACCCCTTCCCCACAGTGGATCACGCAATTAAGGCCTATAGCTCTTTGTCTAGTAATCTACAAAGCTATTACCAAAATTGTCGTGAACCGACTGAAACCTTACGTAGACGACCTTATAGCCTCGAATCAAAGAAGCTTTATCCCAGTCAGGCAAATTGTCAACAACATAATTATTTCCCAAGAGATTATCCATACCATGAGAAGGAAATCGGGAAAGACAGGGATATTGGCTATCAAAGTGGACTTAGAGAAAGCCTATAATCGACTTTCTTGAGATTTTATCCAAGACACACTCATAGACATTAGGTTCCCGAACTCTCTGAGAAATCTCATCATGAAGTGTGTCTCCATGGTGACAATGCAGGTTAAATGGGATGGGGTTTTCAGTGATGCGTTTACCCCTACTAGAGGCATATGACAAAGGGACCCGCTTTCACCTTATCTTTTCATGCTATGTATGGAATGCCTGGGCTATCTAATCACTAACTCTGTGGCTCAAGGTAGCTGGATGCCTATCAGATTAAGCCGTAATGGCCCCCCTATATCGCAACTATTTTTCGCCGACGATCTCATCTTGTTCTTTGAAGCTTCAATTGACCAAGTTTCGGTCATTCAAAACACCTTGAGTACGTTTTGTGCAGCCTTGGGGCAACAAATTAGTCAGGACAAATCTCGCTGCTTTAACTCCGGGAAAATCCATCACTCAGTAGTGCGTATTCTAAGCAGAGAATTGGGCTTCAAGCAAACATCGAATATATGACGCTATCTTGGAGTATCGCTGTTGCACGAAAAGTCAATAAAAGAGTGTACCATTATATTCTTGACAAAGGCCAACACTGTCTTTCAGGATGGCAAGCCAACCTTTTTTTGTTTGCGGGACGCATCATATTGATCCAGTCTGTCATTTATGCGCTTCGTACTTATACAATGCAGATGGTCCGTCTTCCTCGGAGTTTTTGCGACGAATTGGAGAAAATCATGTGTAATTTCTTATGGGGCTCCTCTTCAGGTAATCGAAAGATTCACCTCATTCATTGGGACAAAGTATGCCAACCAAAAGAACTAGGTGGGCTTGGGATTAGTAACATTAGAGCCACCAATGACACATTACTTACAAAGTTAGGGTAGGCACTGATCTCTAAACCTAAAGCTTTATGGGTTCAAATCATGTATGCTAAGTACAACTTTGACGTCAACAACACCCTATCTCTATTACTACTACCGGAGGCTCAATGGTTTGGAAGAGTATCAAAGCTATCTGGCCCAACATGATACAGGGCATGAAATGGATGATTTGTGAAGGTTCCCAAGCTCGCTTTTGGTTGGACCCTTGGGTTGCAAACGTGGGTCCCCTTTTACCGCACACCAATAATCCAATTCTCCAATCTGACCTTGATCTACGTGTTCACCACTTTGTGGATAACACAGGTAATTGGAATTGGACTGCACTTCAAACCTTGCTCCCCACTCTATATGTCTGTCCATTGCGGGAACCTTTTCCCCCAAACCCTACCTAGGAACAGACAAGCTTATATGGGGCTCATCGAATACTGCACAATTCACTACAGCCTCGGCATACTCTATGATTATGGAGCACCCCACCTATCATTCTCGTATCCTTTGGAAGCCCATATGGCACTGGCTCGGCCCCCAATGTATTCGCTTCTTCCTTTGGCTCCTTGCACATAACCGCCTACTCTCTAATCAACAATGTGTCAGCAGACACCTTACTACGAGCGTGGACTGTTATCACTGCCATACGGAAGAATTCTCACTATATGTTGTACGCGATTTCCCCAAAGCACGTAGCCTATGGCGTACTTTCCCTCTCCAAGACATCTCTCCTGACTTTTTCCACACAAATACTTATGATTGGCTCACCCTAAATCTTCAAAAACATAGGTTGGTCTCTGGACTTGACTGGTCAGTTATCTTTGGTACTACATGTTGGTTTATATGATCATGGTGAAATATAGCCCTCTTCGATAATCAATTCTCCTGGCAGCATTCTCCTGCGACTCTCGTGCTCAACTATATCCGCCAGATTCATCAGGCCTCAATTTGGCATGTTCGAGCCCATCTTGATCCTTGACCTTGTTATGCACAACTTATTGGGTGGTGTCCGCCTACCCCTAGATGGGTAAAACTGAATACCGATGGCGCGTGTAATAGCGCAAACTCTTCGGCCACGGCAAGGGGACTTATTCAGGATAGCTCTGGTGCTTGGCTTCGCAGATTTGTACAGAATATCACTCGGTGCTCCCCGATCTTGGTGAAACTCTGGGGAGTTTTTTAGGGTCTGAAATTAGCTTGGGACTTTGGATTTACTCATGGTTAAGGATCTCCTATCTAACGCAACAAACCGGACAACGTTGCTCAACCTCTCATCCTGGGCATCAACGAATTATTCACCCAGAACTGGGTCGTTCCCACACGCCACACGTATAGAGAGGAAAATCGGTGAGCTGATTGGCTCGCCAACCATGCAGTTAATTTTGGTCTCAGGGTTACCTATTTTGATAGTGCACCTTCTAGGTGTGCCACTATCCTTATCGAGGATATGGCGGGGGTTAGCCTCCCTCAGAGGATCATGTAATTTTTTGTTTTCCTTTCCTTGTAATTAAAAAAAAAAAGAGTTCATCGCCATTTTCATAGCTGTGAAATAGTGGACACATTGTTTGGCAGGCCGACATTTCATTATTCAAACTGACCATCGTAGATTAAAATACTTGATGGATCAACATATAAATACTCCATTTCAGCAGAGTTGGTTACCCAAGCTTTTGGGTTATGATTTTTCTATCCGATATAAGAAGGGAAGTGAAAATTCTGCAGGGGATTCCTTATCGAGAGTCACGAGCGTTGAGCTTTTCGTTTTATCCCTTTCTTATGGTCAAATTGATGTCAAAAATTAAAGAGAGTTAGGAGTCTGATCATAATATTCAGAAATTGATTCAACAATTACAAAGAGAGGAGTATAATGATGATGTTTATTCTTGGACAGAAGAAATAAGGTGGAAGGGACGCATTATGGTGGGAAACTCAAGTGTTCAAAGACGAAAATTAATTGAGATTTTCCATGCTTCTTCATTGGGAGGCCATTTGGGGTGGCTAGTACTTATAAACAAATTAGCGTTTATTTTTTCTGGAGATGACTACAGAAAGATCTTAGGGAATTCGTTCGAAATTGTGATGTCTACTAATGGAATAAACATGAAACAGTTGCACCCCCTGGTCTAGTGCAGCCTCTGCCCATTCCACATCAGGTTTGGACTGATCTCAGTATGGATTTTATAAATGGTTTATCGGTGTCTGATGGATTTACAATCATATACTCATCATTGATCGTTTGAGCAAATACGCTCACTTTATTCCTCTCCGTCACCTATATACAACTGAAAAAGTTGCTAAATCCTTCATGGATCATATCTTCAAACTGCATGGGATGCCGCAGACTATAGTTAGCAATAGGGATCCTGTTTTTACCATCAATTTTCGGCGTGAATTATTCCAGTTGTAGGGTGTGCGACTGCAGTTTTCCACAGCTTATCATCCTTAAAGTGACGGCCAGATGGAAGTCCTCAACCTTACTGTGAAAAAATATCTTCCTTGTATGAAGTCCGAATGCCCGACTAAATGGAGTAGATGGTTATTGTTAGCTGAATGGTGGTATAACACCACCTTTCATTTGTCCAATAACATTACCCTATTTCAGGTCGTTTATGGTGTCCCTCCCCCGGCGTATACACCTTACTTTGCAGGTGAGTCTTCGACTTTAATAGTGGACCAAGTTATGGTTAATAGAGAGGCTATATTGGAAATTTTACGGTTTCATTTACAACGACCTAGCAACAGGATGAAACACATAGCTGATAGACGTCGTTCGGAGAGAACATTTGAAGTTGGCCATTTTGTTTACTTGAAATTACATTCGTAGAGACAGTAGAGTATTCAGAACCGCCAATCCCAAAAGTTAGCTGCTCTTTTCTATGAGCACTGAAGGAGTTATTGGGGGCCCAGTGCACAAGATTTAAAAAAATTAAATATTTTTATTTTTAATTTATATATATGTATCAAAATCTTTGATAACTAAACAAGACCCTCTCTTAAAGTGTGCCGCGTCGCCACCGTCAATGTGATTTGTGAAAGATTGTATGAAGGGGGTGTTCCAAAATTTTTCTTTCATATGGAGGTGATTATACATTAATTAACCCCATAAGGTTTTGAACAAATTTCAAGGACAAATCAGTAACAATAGCGACATGGAGAGCAGTCATGAGCTTTTCAGTGATATCGACAGTTATTGAATTGGGATCTTCCTTAAAAAAGTTAAAAGCGGTGGTCCAATCACCTTCAATGATAGCTTTGTATAGTGGCAAGTAACGATCGACACGAGAAGATAAGGCAAGGTTGGCATGTTTGACCGTTTTTCTTGACTTTTTGTTCTTCCGTCACGTCTGCTTTTTATATCGACAAGTTTTATAATATTTATTCCACGACAGGATTTAGGGATGTTTCAACGAATGCATGTATGACCGTTTGATCAATAATTTAACTAAGTTGTTGCGGTAGGGAATGAGTTTTTTAGGCTTATGAATAGTAGAAAAGGAGATCCATTTATTTTTTAGTATATTTGACAGCGAATACCTCTTTTATGGAATTAGTAAATATTGGTTCTAACTAATTTTTTTATTTTGCAGTTATAGAAAAATACTTTAAAAAATTAAGACCTACTGTTCAGTCATCATTGTCTGATTTAAATCAGAATGTTAATAAAGCACCTCCAGCATTGAAGGAGGTTATTATTGAAGAACTTATGACTGACTTAGCAAATCTTCCTTCCGATCCAGGATTGAGA
>JANZLC010051879.1:0-15056 GCA_026413385.1 Erythroxylum gracilipes
TAAGAAGCCATTGTTGTTGAAGATGAGTATCGCAACACTTCGTGCATTATTTAAGAAAGAAATGCATTGACTTGAAGTCGTCTTAAGATAAAATGCATAGAAATTTCGCGATAGTCATTTTCTATTAGTATTAGGTAGCGTCCATCTCCGTCATCTTGGCTTAACGATTATGGCCTCTCTGTCTTGCATCTGACGACTCAAAAGCAGTAACCTTCCATAATTTTCCATGGTGATGCAACTTCTCTGCCACGTGTCAAAATGACACGCATTTAGTCGGTGTTTTTAGAAGCATTGCCGTCCCCCACTCTCTCCGTTTAAAAGCAACAGTGCGTCACTTCACTTCTCGATCTTGACAAATCTAACGCCGTCAATTTACTTGATTTCAAATTCCTCCCAATCACGAGGCTCGGAGCTTTTGTCTCTGTAGTTACTTCTGTATTTGCGCAGAAATTGTTTCATTCATTTCGGTGAGATTATGGTTTTAGAGAGGTACATTCTAGGGATCTGAGTATAATGGCCAACGAATCTGAGAATCCGATCGAATCGATGGTGGAGAAGATAAGCGAGAAGATCCACGATCGCAGTTCTTCTTCTGACTCAGAGAAGAAGGAGAAGAAGCGGAATCTCCGTCGTTGGTGAAAAGAAGATTTATCGGTTGTTTGGGAGAGAGAAACCTGTTCATGGAGTTTTTGGTGGAGCAAAAGGTACAAAACTATGTCGTTTCCTGATTGCTTTTGTGTTACAAAACTATGCTAGACTTCTTGATTGTACTTTTTCGTCTTGTAATAATCTGTTATGATTGATTGAATCTAAATTTTTTTATATAAAATCAAATCTAGGTTTAAATAAGGTTACAAGATGATTTGATTCAAACTCGTACTAATTTGTCATTTGTCAGGATTGATTGAATCCAAAAATTTTGTTAACTCTAAAATAGATTGGCTTTTGATACTCAAAAATGAATTCATTCAAAGTAAACTGGTCGTGTTAATTTCGCGCATGTTCAAACTAATTCAAGGTGAAAAGTGGGTATAATTGATTTTTAATTTTTTAGCTAATCATTCAAAAAGATCTTCTGAGTTTTTTAAAATCAGTTTATTAGGATTAAATAAGTTAATTAATAAATTATTCATTAAACATATCAATAATAATTTTTTTAGATGATAAAAAACTAACTTTTAGTCAATAAATAAAAAAGTAGCCGGTAAGTTGTCTGTCAAACACTTTAGACAGATTGGAAAGTTAAACTACGACAGCAATCGAAGTGAGGCCAATTGTCCTGTCTAGTTGTACTAGCTTACTTATCTGCGACATATTTTTAGGAATCTCTAAAAAGATTTCTGTATCTTTTACAAAGAAATAAGGAAAACAAATTGAGTGGCTTGTAGTCTCAAGGGTGCTTACAGATAGAACACTTCATTGAGAAGACAGGACGCTAACTGAAGGTGCTTTCTTTGAATATTGTTTCACTTACGAAATTTTTGTAACTTGGGAAAGGCAGCTGTATGTTTTTACATATTTAAATGAAGCACGTGTAACAAAGTTCAAGCGTATATTGTTTCTACACAACAATTTCCATGCTTCTACGCCTTTATAGAGGTATTTTTGAACATAATGATGATAGTTGTGGCTGCAGCTTCCGTTTTTACATGTTGAACCTATTGCTGGAAGGAATTCTGACTAATGTCATGGCTGTATTTAGAAACCCTTCTGAGCTTTTTAAGGTATGAAAAAACAGATGAATATAAACTTGAACCAGAAGGTGAATGATTCTGTTGTGGGGGCATATGACCTTTATGCTTAGCATAATCCTTTAGACTCGATCGTGGATATGATCCTTATCCAGTTCATACACATTCTGGTGCTGAAATGAACAGGCCCTTTTAGTTAAACTATATCAATTTTAAGGGGACTCATAATGGAACATGAATTTTGAAACATCTAGGGGATCAACACTGTAAAATCAAATTCAAGTGTTCTTTGCCTATTCTTAGAATGCAAGAAATATTAAACTCGTTACTTAAGTTTTTCTTTGGCATTTCTGTGAAGTTATTGGCTTAGCTTCTCTTCAGGTAGATTTGAAGAGGGACTAATGACACCATGTATAATGTCTTACTCCCCAGCAAGGACGGCCCACTTGCCCCACTGGTTCCAAAAAAAGTTTCATTAAAAAATTATTTTTTTAAATTTTGAACTCATAAAAAAATTAAAATTTTGCTTTTATTAAAATTTTGCCTCCACTAAATTTTTTTTTTACCTCCAATAAAATTTTGCCCCCATTCAAAAAAATTTCTGGATCCGTCCTGCTCTCAGTTCCTCAATCCCTTCCTGTTAGGGCTAGGAGATAAGTGAATATAAGTAGCCATAACAATGCAGTTATAAGGTCAGGCACAGCATTACTCTATGACTGCTCTTACGGAACTCATTTTTCTTGAATTTCTTGTGAAATAGACTAAAATACGTCTTCATTATGTTTTTATAGAAATGATGATTTATGAGTAGACCTGCAATATCTCTCTTCTTTGTGATTAACAGCTCCAGTGTTCCTGCAAAACAATCTGCGTTCAGATCTGAGTGATATGGCTACAAATGTTAGGCATTTTGTGATGAAAATGCAACAAGGAAGAACATGTATATTAAGAAATAGAATAAAGAAACTTTCAAAATAGATTCAGAGCTTGGGTTATAAAACAATTAGGAAGTGAGCCTTTCAATCAAGTATCTATGAGAGGAGACCCGTAAGGAACCGATATTAAGTGCATGTTATGTTTCCATTTTTATTTCCAGCTTTCTATTTTTGTATTTCAACTCAGAACAAAAAATCTATTTGTTTGAGATTTTTTTTGGTCTTGTTTTGGTTTTTTCAGTTTTTAAAAATTGTAAAACTATAGAAATTGATTTTTGTTTTTGTTTTTGTTTTTGAATCTGATTTATTATTAACTAAATGCATAATATTTAATTATTTAATATATAAATTATTAATAAGAATTATGAAATTTTTAATTTAATATTATATATTTAATTTTCTAAAATTATTTATCAATATAAATTATGAATAATTTAATTTTACTTAATAATTTTATTTAATTTTTGTAATTAAACTAAATAAATTTAATTTAATAATTATTAATAAATATAATTAAATTTAAAATATCTTCAACATATATGAATTTTGAATAAAATTTTGTTTAATAATTAAAGTATATTTAAAATAAAGGTTAATTTATAAATTAAAAGTTAATTGAAAATTATTTATTTCATAAAATAAAATAATTTTTACAAATAATTTATTAATAAGAGTTTAAAATAATTTTATCTGATTAAAAATAATTTATCTTTAAATTTTATTAATATGTAATTATTATTAGTGGTATTAATTATTAAACAAGTTTTTTTTGTTTAAAAGAAATCTAAAACTAAAAATAAAATTAGAAAATAAAAAAATCACAATAAAAAAACGAAGTATAATTACACTTTCCTAAGGAATCAATTTGGAATTGGAAGAGGTCATTATACTATACGATAACCTCATTAAATTACTAACTTGTCCACTCCTCCTGTTAAATTAATAATAGATCGAGCTGAGATAGATTTAAAATCTTTTTTTGATTTGAGTTTAGTATTAATCATTATTTTAAAAATTATATTAGTTTAAAAATAAAAATTCTAAAAATTTGTTCTATTTTTTATTTTTCGGTTGGATTTAGTTTTATAATTTTTATTATTAAAAACTGATCAATTTATTAATTAATCAATCGAATTTGTAAACTAATCAACTTTAATAAATTAACTATTTTTATTTAACAGTATCTGTTTTTAATTAAACTTTAAATTAAAGATATTTTATTATTATTTTAAATTTGACAATTTTATTTAATTTTAAAACAAGCTAATATTGGTTAAAAATTTTAAATTTTAAATATGTTATCTTATTGTGCGGTAAAATTTTAAAATACTGTTCGGAGCTATCAAACGCATCATTTTAAGACATTGCTGCCTTTTTCATGGATGAAATTGGTTTGATGTCAGTATATCAATATTTTATTTTTATATACATCAATAGTAGCAAAAATCCGCATGATTCATGATGGTCTTGTCATCTTCTCTCTCTCAACAACCTTAATTAGCTCCAACCTTACAATACCTTTCAAGAACTTGTGGTTTACGATTCTCGAATATTATATATATATATAAGAACTTGTGGTTTACGATTCTCGAATCAATAATGTTTTCATATGTATGAATTTATTTTCACATCTAATATATAATTTAGTATTAAAGCGTAATGTACGCATATTTTAAAATAATTATCCATTTTAAATATTTAAAATTTATGATTTGCTTATATTATAAATAAAGAAATAATTAGATAACCATTCATTTAACAGTTTTTATCATATATAAAAACTATTATTCTATATATAATATATAATATATAGAAACAACACTCAGACAGAGCCCATTATGTTTCTAACGGTCCTTGTCCGGGAGGAGTTGGAAGGACGAAGCAAACTCTTAGATTTTTTTTTTAAAGTTATTTTTTAAACAATAAAATAAAATATTAAGAATAACAAGTAAATATTAAAATATGAGCCTAACACAATTTTTTCGTCTTCAGTGGAGGATAGCTGGAATATATACCAACTCTCACTTAAAGATAAGCTTCTAATTTTCCAAACATTAAGGCTGACAAAACTTGTTTAGTTCGAACGTAATTGATATGGCTCGAGTTGCTGGGAGTTGCTCGGAACGTTAGATTAATCTCAGATTTTTTTATTTTTTGCTGATCTCGAGTTAAATTAAATTGAATTGAGTCCGATGACTTTGGATTGAATTTGTAACAGTCTGAAAATTTTAAGTGAAGCAATGTTATGTTTAATTTTTAAAAATTAAAAATTTATTTAGTCTAAAGTTAGATCAAGCTTAAGTTCAATCAAGCTTAGAGATGTCCAAACCTCGTCAAGTTTAGGCTACGTCTGAATAAAGTGGCGCAATTAATAAAGTGGCGCGTGCATGAATCTATTACAGTTAATGTACAAGTGATGTGGCGTTACGCCGGTAGAATCACTTTACACGTCAAATGCAAAGCCACTTAGTACATGTTATGACGTGGATACTTGTTATACATTATATATTCGACTGTTTCTGTTTTTTACGTAACTTTCTAATCTCGTTAACTTTCGGTTCGAAGCTCCTGGACATAACATATTAGACTTGTTTGCTTCTCAAGAAAGGACATTCTCTTGTGGTAACGAAATGGAAGGCTATTTGAAACTGGCCAGGACCGCAGCGTATCCGGTCCTTCCTATGAATTTTAGCGCATGACCGGTTAATCACCAATTAACAGCAAGTCCGAAAACACCTCACCAATGACGGTTCATGCCACCACTGTGCCATCGAGGAGTCAACTCTCCATGCGATTCGTGATTGCACCAAGGCTCGCCAGGTGTGGGATTCCTTATCGCCACTCCTACCTAATTCGAACTTCTTCTCTCAGCCACTGCGAGATTGGCTTCACAAAAACCTCCAACAACACCAGCGGGCCCTGGGGCCTGACTGGACGGTTCTGTTTGGAACGACATGCTGGTTCTTATGAACATGGCGTAATCAGTCTATCTTTGATGCATCTTTCTCTTGGCCTTACTCTCCTAACTCTCTCATTTTATCTTATGCAGATCAAATTCGCAAGGCTACAGGTTGGCGTAGCAGAGCTTACCCCAGCATACGGCCCCGACAAGACCTACCCCTCGGTTGGTGCACACCGGGCCGGCCCCTGGCTGGGTAAAGTTAAACACAGATGGGGTAAGCAATCGCTCCCAATTCTCGGCTTCTGCAAGGGGCCTTCTACGAGATAGCAATGGCAATTGGTTAGGAGGTTTCACCAAGAACCTCGGTTGGTGCGCTCCACTGACTGCCGAACTTTGGGGTGTCTTTACAGGCCTCTCGCTCACTTGGAGGTTGCGCTTCCGACGCATAAAACTGGAAGTGGACTCCCTCGCGACACACCAGCTCCTATCTTCCTCAGTCAATCGATCCATGGTGCTCAACCCCGTAGTCCAGGACATCCATGAGCTTTTCACAAGGAACTAGATGGTTGCTCATCGTCATATCTACCGAGAGAGCAACACCTGTGCCGACTGGCTCGTCACACAGGCGGATCTTTATGATTTTGGTGTTACTTTTTTTCCTAATGCACCCCTAGGGTGCCAACGTCTCCTCTTAGAGGATTTGTCGGGGGCCAGTGCCCCCAGATTTATTTTATGATCTGTAGCGTATTTGGCTTCCCGTTAATCAAAAAAAGAAATGGAAAGTATAGCCAATGCTTGCTGTAGCTTTTCAGTTGTCACCTTCAAAGACCCAACCTTCAGCTCAGGTACGTACATGTGGTTACAGTATCGCCTACTTCATACACGTGTATATTAAATAAATTTAAAAATATTTGTACGTTAATTATATATTTTAAATAAATTATTTTGTTTTATTTTTTCAAGAAATGGTTATTATATTGCACTGGTCGATACTTGTCAATACTAATCGTATCAATCAAAAATTGGTATCGAATAAAATAGTACCGCATCAAAATTTGGTATGGATCAGTAGCAACTCTTTCGGTTGGTACTAATCAATATCAGTCGATAATTTAAATGTTGGTCGTAATTTTAATTTTAAAAAATTAGGATTAAAATGAGAAAACTTAAAATCTCTCCTATATAAAATAATAATTATCCATGCATAAGATGAGATATGATAAAATAGTTCAGATATAAATAAAAATATATTAAATAATTTTTATGTAATTAGACTTATTCAAAGTGATCATAGACTACATAACTAAATATATTAGTTTGACTTAATTTAAATATATTTAATAAATATTTTCAAATTTATATATTTCATATTTACGATATATATACTTTTAGTGCATAAATGTGAAAATTACTATAATAAATTTTCAAATATATAAAGATACTATTTGAAATTAAATTCACTTATTATAAATTCATATTATACTGTTTTTAGTTTTATATTTATTGGAGAATTAAATGATCTTTTTATATTAATATATAAAAAGTAAGTGAAAATAATATTAATAGAAATAAAGAAATATTTTTATTTTATTATAATGTTTTGAAATAAGATTGAAGTAATGCAATATATTAAATGATTATTTTGTAATTTTATAAAATATAAGGACTATTTTATAATTTCAAAAAGTTATTTGGAACGTTACTCAGAACTAAATTTAGTATCAAATTCGATATAGTATTCATAAAATTGTTTTGAATTGAATTGAGGAGAATAAAGAAAATGGAAGAGAAATAGGAAGAAGAATGCATTCTTGAAAGCAGAGAACTCCATAAGCTAAAATCACTGCGTTGCAAGGACATGCTCAATTTGGAAAGACGAGCGATAATAATGCTGACACCGACGAAATGTGAAGGGGACCTTAAGCTCTTTAGCTGAAAATGAGACCCACAAACCTCATCAGAGCATGACCCTTCACTGCTTCTACGGCACAAACCCAATCAGAGACTGAAGAGTTCAGAAGAGAAAAAAGAAATAAATAAAGAAAAAAAGAGAAAGCGCAAGGATGAGCTGACCCACCTTCGATTCTCATGTTCCTGTGACTTAACCCTTCTCTTCTGTCCTCTTTAGAAGGAACAGACGCCTATTGTTGTTACTAAGTTCATGTTTCTGATTGAGTACTTGTGAACTCTTTACAAATTCACCTGAAGGTCTCGAATTGGAAAAGTTAGATGCGTTACGAACAGATAATTATTTACTATGAGCCGAGTAAATTGAATTGTAATCATAAATCATAGTGTTTGAAAAACAAAATTTGAATAATTATGTAAGTTAAAAAACAAATATTTATGTGGATTCTATATAAATATATGAATAAGATTTAATGAAATAAAGTAGAGACCGATTAACCGGAGCAGAGGATCTAATCCGGTACAAGAAGCTATGACTTTGGGACGCGGGTATCTATGTGAAGCATTGTTAGTGCCCTTATTTTCTATTTTTGTGTGTGTTAAATTTCTTTGTTTTTGAGGTTTAAAGTTATACTTAATGAAAATTAATCTTGTTTTATGTTAAGATGTATTTTGGAACCAAATAAAAAAAACTTCGAAACATTTTGAGACAAAAAAGAGCTGAACTAAGCGTTGAACCTAACTAGACATAGCCTTATATAGTGATACCTGTGTGACAGTTAGCATCATAATTTTTTAGAGATTTGTTTTTAGCTTTAGCCTTGCATTTGAAGGCTGATGTGGGTGGAAGCACAAAACAACAACATAAGAACAAAACACATGCAGCGCTAGGAGAACATCTGCCCCAGGAAGACCAAAATGGCGCAGCACAGTAACGTAGAAGCAAACGACGTACTGCAGTAGAATGGGACACCAAGAGCAAAACAATACACTCCAAAACGACGCAGCACAGATACTGTTCACGGACCAACATAGTAAATTGTCAAATCAATGAATAGGAGAGAGGCGTAATATTCTGTTACCCATGTTAGGGCCAGAATAGCATATACAAGAGTTTATTGAGAGATTAGAAAGTGCATTTCATGTTCATACATATTATGGGATACACATACACATACACGTAAATATTGATCTTTTTGCACATTAAAATGATTGTACATGCATTCATTGACATTTTCCAGGTATAATTAATTGATAAATGTGATTACATTGAGAATTGTGGGTTTTATTTGTTAAAAATTGATTTGGAGAGTGTATTTATTGATTTAGAATTTTTGGTGATTTTTAGGAAATTTTTGAAAATTTTTGGGTGTTTCTAGATTAGAAAAAAATGTCAAGTGGCAAGTCAAATGATGAATGACAGTAGAAATAAGTGTAAAGTGACAACTGAAATAATTGGCTAACGGTGTTAGAATTTGTGAGAAAATGATATTGAAAATTTGAGAAACAATTGGAGTATAAATTGGAGGCAATAGAGAACTAGGTGAGACTATAGGAAATGGGCAAGTGACATATTTCACAATTATACTGAAAGACCTAGTTTATTTTGATCTTACTTTCCTCTCCTTCTTCGTGACTTTCTTCATCCTCTATAAACTTATTATTTCCAGAAATTTTATCACCCTCACAACGCCAATTTTACTCTCTCTTTTCACTTGTTATTTCACTGTGTTACCTTCCTCATTGTCACTGAAATACCCAACCTTACAACCTTCAACTGTTGATGATCGTGTTGTATTGGATAGCAAGGGTTTAAGTGATTTTGAAGAACTTGAAGTTTTAGCAAATAAGTAATATGTAAATTCTCATTAATTGCATGATTATGGAACAAATATAATGATTAAATGATAATGAAACATGCATCATGTTAGTTAGCCGTTGATGTTATAAAATGAAGATATATATTAGCTGAAATTGGGATGAAAAATTGGGTGTGCTGTGTGTGTTGTTTTTGTATATTTGATGATCAATATGTTATGAGATGGTGTTGAAATGAATTTTGAGGTAGAAAAATCATTGAAAGTGTGTATAAAAAGAGTGCAGAAACTTCATGAAAAATCGATTTGTGTATGCTTTGTTTTACTGTTCATATACGTGAATTTCTAAGGGTGTTTAGAGATGGACCGAAATGAATATGGAGTTAAGGAAAAAGGATTAAGAGAGATCGTGATATGGAGAGAATTAAAATGATAAGTTTAAGATGAAGTGAAGGTGTAGATGAAGTTGAAAAAAAAATTGTAGCAGAGGAAGAGAATGCACAAAATGAAGAAGTGCAGAAGTTAGGATGAATACGCGTATATGAATATTTTGTTTTGGTGTTTGCAATAGATTTTGATTTGTTTGTGAAAATAATTAAATCGTTAATCAATTTGCAAACTATTCACAAATTTTTCTACGCGCAAGTGAATAACAAATCACAACTGCAAAAATAACGAAGACACCGACGTTTGGTAAGGTAGTTCGGCACACTTTGCCTACGTTTGCGGGGCCCTCACCTAGATTATTTACTTCCACTGTAGTTCACAAAAATTACAAAAGATTGATCAACCCCGTATGACTCAATCTATGTAACCGACCCACAACCTAACTATTCGTGAAAAATCTTCACGCCCAATAACACGACCGACTCGTGTTAACCTCAACAGAGGATTTTCTTAAACAACCCAATAGTACGACCGCCTTGTACTAACCTCCACAGAGGATTTTCTCAACAATACTTGATAATAAAGATAAGAAATAAACAACTCAAGTGATCAATCAACTAAGAACAAAATAATAATACACTTGAAAAAAAAGAAGACAACTTCCTGAAAGGTTAAGCTCCACTGGAATAAATATGGAAGTCGTCGCAACACTAATAGAAAAGCAGTCCACCCAAGAACCACTTCACAAAGCTTTATCTTCTTTCCCAAAACAAATCACGTAGGCTCTTTAATTAATGTCCACTTCACCTTTTTATAAAAGCCAACACCAAATCCATATTCACCTTTACGCCTACTGCAACCTTGATAAAGCCAACACCCAGTGAACCAGAGAAGCAGCACGCATGGTTTTTCTCACATAGCCTAGGAGCGCATCCACGATGCAGCATGTATCTATTTTTCATGCAATTAACTCATGCCCACATAGCCAAACGCTAGCTGCAGATTAAAGAACATATGACAGACTTCTAAAGGCTAGCCTCAACTCTGCATCAATTGCTTCTTTTTATTTTCGGGGCCACACCCACACTCACTCAACAACAACAAAAACTGCCGATAGATATTGTAGGTTTTCATCCTTATCACATGTGTATCTTAGACTCCTTTTTCAAATCAAATAGAAATCCACGCAGCCCTTTTTCAAATCAAATAGAAATCCACGCAGCCCATTATCTAATTGGACTTCTAATAAAACAAATTCACGTAGATACCATATCCCATTAGCTATTTGGACTTCTAATAAAACACAAAATCCACCTCTTATATGTCCAATTTAAAATGCCAAAATCAAACAAAGAATATATAAAATATATTCTAACAGTTTGTGAATGAGTTGAGCTTAATGGGAGTCAAAATGAAGAGAAAATGATAGAAATAAGTTAGAGATGGTAGATTAAACAAAAGAGAGGAAGAAAAGAAGAAAACTTCTGCAGTTTGGGAAATCGGGAGGCAGTGCACGATAAGGAAGAATGAAGTAGTGCACGATCGTGCACAATTAGTGAAGCATCTTGCAGTGCATGACATTGTGCTATCAACTGGAAAAGCACGACTGTGCACGAGCATGATCGTGAAGCGTCTCTCAGTGCACGATCATGACCATGCACGATAGTTGCAAACATCATTCATTCTTTTGGCTATAACTTCTTCTCCCGACCTCTAAATGACCTGAAATTTAAACCAACAAACTCCTCACACATTGTTCTTCCTCTCCACCAAAATTTATAGCCATTTGAATTCATTAGGAAAAGATTGATTGATGAATTTAGGATGAAAATGATGAAGTGTGCTGGAATATGATAAATGGAGTATTTTTACTGAACATGATTTGGTTTTTTGGCCATATTTTGACCTGTAGATATCTAAATGAGGTGATTTTTGATTTAGATTAAACTAGAGACATATGGATACAATTTTCTTGTAGAAATCAAATTTTAGTTTTGTCTCTAAGAATTCTAAAATCTGACTTGAACTTGAGTATAGAGTACTGTTATAGTTTAAGAACAGTCCAAAGTGTTTTGAATATAACTTTCAGCATTCTGAATTAAATTGTATGATCTTGGTGTCATTAGAGACTTAAGACATAGGGAAACAATTTTTTAGAAGTAAGTGTTGCCTAGTTGCCCCATTTTCCTTGTCATAATGATCATGCAAAGTTGACCCGAAAATCTGTTTGGAGAAAAAATCTGGAATGATCAATTGAGTATGAACTTAGATTCAAGTTGTTTTAATGAGTTGTAAACCTAAGTTCAAATTATACTTATTAGATAGAAATTTTTGTATAATTCCTCTTTCATGTAGCGTGTTTTGTATTAAGTTTTGATGATGTACATGTACAGATGATTGAAAGCTACAATGTATATATGTTTAGTTTTCATGAAATAAAATGATGAACTTTTGGATTTTCAATATTGTGATATTTTATTAATGATAATGCCATGTTCAAGTTAGTGATGTGAGTGCTCTAACATGCCACTCTTTTAAGGTACATATTCAGATATCACTCAGGATGTCGGGTACATGTCCTGCGATAATGGGGTGTTACAACTAGTGTGAAGAAAACAAGGTGGCGGCTTAAGCAACGAAATGAAGAGAAAACATAATCAAGGAGGGTGCGGCTGAGAGAAAGATGATAGAACACGTCCATAGAAAACATAATCAAGCACCAAGGACGACGGTTAGACAAGAAACATAGAAGAAAATCAAGAAGCCCCCAAACTCTTACTGTTGGGTAACTAAATTCTTATTTCTTGGTTTACGGAATCCTATTTATTGAACTATGAATGTGGTTATTATTTGATTGTCAGATTTTATAGCTAAGTACACAACTAGTTTGTGATTTTATTCAATCAATTGCTAGATTAAACAAGTTGATGTTAAATTCTTTTACTCAAAAGTAGCGACTAGTATTTTTGTCTACTAAGTTAGGGACATGATTCTAGGAAAAATAGTTGTCTAGGCTAAATGTACATCGTATGTATGTTGTCTAGTTCGTCGATTTTTTTGATTCGTAAAGCTATTAATTAATTAAATCTAAGATCGTATCTAGGTTATTAATTAATAAGGGTTAATTCACACACATGTTTCGGTTAACTAAATATAAGAGAAAATAGGTAAAGAAATTTACCACGACGAATGCTTAACCAATAAATTGATTATTTTTAGTGTCGATGATCAACGTAAGTTAAATAATGAAGGAGATCAGAAACCAAGATTTATTCTTATTGAATGTTAAATTTTCATTGTTTTACTATTAGTTATTTTTTAAAATTTCGTATTCTAATTAAATTATGTTTAATTCGCAATTTTAAACCCCCCTTTCTTTCATAACTACTAACGTATGAATTCCTCGTAGGAACGATCCCTACTTCCAACGACTACATTAATTTATGTTGTAGGAAGTTAGTTTCTTTTTATATTTGGTTGTAGGAGACAACATTCACCAAATTTTGGCACCATTGCTGGGAAGTTTTTGACGGTTTATGTATGTTACACGTTCGAATCAATCTGAAAATTTACAGTACAATCCTGAAATTGAGGAAACAACAAAGGCATTAAGAAAGTAGACGAAAGAAAGACAATAAGTACTGAGAGAAGAATAACAGAGAGAAAGGAATATGACTGCAAATTGCACTTTACGCCAACTGGCTGCTCCAGCTGAGGACCAACAGCCTCAATGCATTAATTTTTCGAATTTGGCTGATAATAACACTTTTGAGTTAAAGTTGGGATTGATTCACTTATTATCTATTTTCTGAGGCAGATTGGGAGAAGATCCTTATAAGCACTTGAAGGAGTTTGATGTTGTTTGCATGGGGATGAAGCCTACTAATGTCACTGAAGAGCAGATAAAATTGAGGGCTTTTCCCTTTTCTTTGAAGGATGATGCCCAAGATTGGTTATATTATTTACCTACTAAAAGTATTACAACACGGGTAGAGATGAAGAAGCTAATTCTACATAAATTTTTCCTAGCTTCCAGGGCCGCCAATATCAGAAAAGAAATATGTGGTATCTAACAAAACACCAAGGAGTCATTATATGAATATTGGGAGAGATTTAAGAAGTTGTGCACAAGCTGCCCCATTATCAAATAAGCGATCAACTATTGATTCAATATTTTTATGAAGTTTTTTTACCTACTAAGAGGAGTATGATAGATGCTACAAGTAGAGGAGCTCTAGTTGATAAAACACCAGCAGCTGCATGGGATTCGATCTCAATTGTGGCTTCTAACTCCCAATAATTTGGAGCTCGAGATGATTATAGTTGCAGACATGTTAATATGATGGGAGTTTTGTTGTTGGAAAGAAGATGAGATGATTTGACTTCTTTGGTGCGTCGAATTGCGGTATCTAGGAAAGAGGAAGTTAAGACTTGTGGTATTTGTTCTATGGTTGGCCATCCCATAGATATGTGTCCCATTCTACAAGAAGACCAAGTGGAAGAAGCCAAGGTAATGGGTGGTTATTTGGGAAAACCTCAAGTAAGTATGACTCGTTTTCAAATCAGGTTGGCGAGATCATCTAAACCTCCGTTATGGCAACAATCAGGGACAATAAGTAAGTTCTAATTTTCAGCCATATAAACAGCCTTATATGCCTAGACAACAACAACAAATGGGACAAAGTTCTGGTGAAAATAATTCTTTGGAAGGCATAGTCAAGACATTGGCCACAAATACTGTGAACTTTCAACAAAATACTATGAAATTTCAGCAAGATACATAAGCCAACATATAGAATCTTGAGACTCAAATGAGCCAAATGGCGATTGCCATCAATAGGTTGGAGGCCCAAAATTCAGGAAAGCTCCCTTCTCAACCTGAGGTGAATACAAAGAAGAGTGCTTGTGCTATCACACTTCAAAGTGGTAAAGAGTTAAAGGAACCTACCTTAAAGGTTTCTAAGCTAGTGGTTGAAGAAGAAGTAGAGAAAGAAGTTCCAAAGCAGTCACAAGAGAAAAAGGAGGGTGATTCTTGCATTGTCCCGCCTAAGTTCAATGTACAACCTCTTTTTCCTAGTTGTTTTGCCAAGCAAAAGAAAGAGGAACAAAAGAAAGAAATTTTGGAAACTTTTCGCAAGGTACAGGTCGGTATTCCTTTACTGGATGCTATTTGAAAAATCGAAGAGGGTTAATTTCGCAAACTTTCCGCAAATTTCCTTGGCACCAATAAAATATAAAAACAAGCAAAACCGAAATAATATCAACACCAGAAATTTGGTAACGCAGTTCGGCACACCTTGCCTACGTCTGCGGGGCCCTCACCCAGCTTAATAACTTTTACGAAGGTACAATAGATTTACCCAAGGCTTTACTGAGCCGACACCACTCAACCCTTGACACTATCCCTCAACCTCAC
>JANZLC010051989.1:0-15034 GCA_026413385.1 Erythroxylum gracilipes
TACCTATATTTTGGATAGTTCATTGAGCATGTTAACATATAACATCATTTGTATTTGTATTAAGACTTGTGTTTGTCATAAGCTTTGATTTGTATGAAGTTTGTCTGACTTTATGAAATGGCAATGTATGAAGAATCGAAGTTTCTCTTGGGAATGAATACGCTTTGATAGCTGATTGTGTGATGACGTTAAATATGCTTCCATAGTTTATACCTTTGACGATCCCGATAGGTCACTTGGGGGTTCGACCTCGGGAGTTGGGACTTGGGCCCAACAGTCTCCAGTTCTACGTTTGGATAGTTGGGCTCCGGAAATGGGGTCCAGCAGATTCTACTTCTTTACATCCTATGGTTACTCAGTTGAAGGATGGTATAAAAAAACCAAACCCTTGTTATGCTAACATACATGTAGAAATTCCAAAAGAACCAAAATCAATAGCTGCAGCTTTACGACATCCTAGTTGGATAGGAGCCATACATGATGAGCTTAATGCCTTGAATGCTAACAATACATGGGATCTTGTTCCACGAACTCCTCATATGAATATGGTAGGTTGTAAGTGGGTTTTTCAAAACTAAGATAAAATCTGATGGCAGTTCAGATTGTTTTAAAGCGCGTCTTGTTGCGAAGGGTTATCATCAACTTATAGGATTGGATTTTTTAGAAACTTTTTCTCCAGTGGTTAAGCCAGGGACTATATGTACTGTTATATCCATAGTTGTCACGAAAGGATGGATTATTCGTCAACTCGATGTTAAAAATGCATTGCTACATGGTTATCTTTCTGAACCCGTCTATATGGAGCAACCTCCAGGTTTTCAGAACACAAAATTCCCTTCATATGTGTGTCAACTCAAACGTGCTTTATCTAGACTTAAACAAGCCCCTAGTGCATGGTTTGATTGATTAAGCATTTTTCTCTTGGAAATTGGTTTCTTTTGCAGCATTGCAGATCCTTAACTTTTTATTTGTCAGTCTCCTAGAGGTACACTCTTGCTTCTTATTTATGTTGATGATATACTTTTAACAGGAAACAACCCTATTTTCTTGGATTGGTTTCTTAACAAACTTGGCAGCGAGTTTGCTATTAAAGATCTCAGCTCAATTCATTATTTTCTTGGCATAGAAGCGCATGCACAATTTACTGGTCTATTTCTTTCTCAATCTAAATATGCTAGGGACTTACTCGAGAGAGCACAAATGACTGGATGCAAGCCCATCTCCACCCCAATGGCTATTAAAGGGCGTACTACATCAACTAGCAATGAACTTTTTAATGATCTAACATTTTATCGAAGTCTTGTGGGTGGTTTGCAGTATCTCACCATAACAAGACTCGATATTATTTTTTCGGTAAATTTTGTTTGTCAGTTCATGCATAAGGCAACCGTGGGACATTATCAAGTCGTTAAGCGCATTTTTCGCTACATCAATGGCACACTTGACTATGGAATGGATATCATTTCCCAAAGTACTTTGGACCTTTATGCTTTCTCTGATTTAGATTGGGTTGGATGTACATTAACTATACGGTCCACTACTGGGTATTGTACTTTTCTTGGGGTAAATTGCTTATCCTGGTGTACAAAGAAATAACCCACCGTCGCCCGATCAAGTGTCGAAGCTGAATGCAAATTCATGTCATCCACCACTGCAGAGTTAACTTTGCTCACTTATCTACTTCGAGATATTGGTATTGTGCTCACTAAACCACCTATTTTGCATTGTGACAATCTATGTGCCTTTCATATGACAATGAACCCAGTCTTCCATGGTCAAACTAAACATATTGAGCTCGACTACCACTTTGTTCGAGAAAAAGTTGCAATGGGCAATCTTGTCACTCACTTTGTTTCATCCAAAGCTTAATTAGCTGATATTTTTACGAAACCTTTACCACACTCTATTTTTATGGATTTACATAACAAACTAGGACTTTACTTAATGCCTCGTCCTAGCTTGAGGGGGAGTATAGAAGATGATGGAGTTCTAAGTGAGCAACGGTCCTGCAAGAATCAAGGAAGACATACATCCTGAAGTAACGGTCCTGCAACAATCAAGGAAGCAACGACAATTCTTTTTTAAGTTAAAAAAATCTTTTCTAAATAGCTGACATATTTGTAGTTATCCTCTATATCTGTCAAATCCCATTGATATACGAGGGATTGCCCTCATCTTTTGTATATATATATATACTTTGGCTCTTCTCACCTAGAGAATGTGGAAATATAAAACATACTTTGTTCATTTTGTCTTTAGGAAGAACCCGGGAACTAGCCAGGTCTCAACCCGATCCCTATGCGTAACCCAGAACGATCACTCCACCCATGACAACACCCATAAGGCAATCCGAAGGTGATAGGAGGGGACCGACAGAGAGGAATAGGGGATTGCGTCATCTGTCATACCAAGAGCTTATGGATCGAAAGGCGAAGGGTCTATGTTTCAGGTGTGGGGAGAAGTTTCATCCACTTCATCAGTGTGCGAAAAATAGCTGATATTACTGATTTTGGATGACAACAAAACCTTGAATGAGAATGGAGAAATTATCGCATTGGAAGCAGAAACTGAGGAGGAGGGTGATATAGCTCTAGAATGCCGAATCAAGGAGGTAATTGGAGTGAATGGAGCATTGATACCTGAGACTAAAGCCATGCGGATGGCAGGGAAACTACAAGGAGTTCTGATTGTGATTCTAGTGGATAGTAGGGCCAGCCATAACTTCATTTCTTCTAAGTTGGTCAGTGGTTTGGGGTTGACAATTGGGTCAAGCAAAGCATTAGGAATCAGATTGGGAGATGGCCATAGGGTGAATACTCGAGGGAAGTGTTTGGAAATTTCTATTCGGGTGGGAAAAAAGGATTGCAAGGTTGATGCTTATGTCCTAGATTTAGAAGGAATGGGTGTGATCTTAGGGGTTTCTTGGTTACCAACATTAGGACGGGTCAAGGTGGATTGGAAGGCAATGACCATGCAATTCCAACATGAGGGAGAAAGGGTACAACTTTGTGGCAAAGCAGGACTTCAGATCACACCAAGGATAGGCTGTGGGAACCACGAAAATTTACTGTGTTGGCAGGGTCTCCTTGCTATCTCGGGTGGGAGTTTCCTATCGAATGAAGGAATAGCTATAAGGGAGGAGTAACAAAACCAGGTGTTAAATAATTTTCCGGAACCTGAAAGTGTGCTGGCCAGCAAAACAATAACTACATTTGGAAACTTAACACAGCAATGGTTGGTCAAATGGAAGGGCCTGACAGTGGCACAAGCTACATGGGAGGATGAATATGTGAATTGGAGTCATTTTTCTCAGTATAGCATTGAGGACAAGGCTACTCTTCTAGGAGGGGGCAATGATAGGATCTACGGGGGATAGAGTGATTTATTCCAGAAGGAAGAACAGTGGGCCAGGGGGTAGTTAGTTATCAGCTGATGTGGCAAATTAGTTAGGCATAACAGAATGTACCTGGAGAGGGGGTTTTATAAAGTGAGAGAAAGAAGGGAGGAGGGTAAGTAGAAAAGTTAGAGAAGTTTGTGATAGAAGGACATTCATACCTTCTGAGGAGCAATTCTACTCTGGTTAGGGAGAAACACTATATTTCTATACTGTGGTGATATATACATTACAGTTATATTGCAATAATACAGTAAAACTCTAGTATTCTAATACTAGAGTTCTATCAGTATCCCTCCATTCCATACGGTAAAAAAGTATTGAGAAATCGAAGTCGTCAAATTGTGAAAGGAGTACCTGTAGTTGACACATAAAGGGCAAATAGAAGTGCGATTAGAGGTCTCGCAAATAGCACAACAGCTGGACTTCCGGTTCATAGCTTATTTTGTCATCGATTCCATAAAACCCTAGATCAACAATATCGAAAATTCGGCAAATTCAATACCAAATAACCAATAATCTCGGAAAAATCAAAACCGAAGGAGTACGCGGGGGGTTGCCGGAGGGTGGTGGTGGTGCTGACGGTGCCTTTGGCGGAGAATTGTGAAATAGAGACGTAATATGCAGAGAGCAACAGTGCTCCACTTCTTAATCTCGAAACGCTTGGCCTTCTTAGTGGAGGAAGAAGGAGTGGCGCTACTAGAAGCCTCACATTTTGGTGGGAAGATGGTAGCGAGAAGAAACCAGAGAAGAAGAAACCATAGAAGAAACCAGAGAAGAAAAAATGTCAGAAGAAACCAACAAAATGGTGGGTAATGAACGCGCGTTAATTAAACAAAGGCAAACGCTAATAGAAACGTTTTATTCAACAAATCGTCGCGGTTTTAATTTCGTGATGTTTTAATAAAAAAACGTCACAAAAAGTGTTAAAAAATTCAAACTTTTCGTGTCATTTTTTAAATGTCACGAAAAGTCTTTACAATCCGTGACGTCGTGGATTGTGTGTATTTCTTGTAGTGTTTACACAATCCAAACTTTGATTTCTTGTATCACTTGATATTCATCTTTTTTTTAATGCTTTTGTATACATTGAGAACACTTTTGTTTGAGCACTAAATTAATAATGCATATACGCAAAAGAGTGCACAAATAAGAGGTAAGTAAGACTAAAGAAAGAATTTATTTAAAAACATGATAAGGCGTACTAAAGAAATAGAACCAATATAAGAAAGAGAGATAAAGAAAATTATGGAAAGACAAAAATGCAGACAAAAATGGACTTGACCTGTCAAATATGAAAGGCTTGACACGGTAAATGATGCGAATGGAGAGTGAAGATAAGTATATAAGACGTAGAATTTTAGACGCTCCATAAGTGAACAAATTACTACGCTCCAACGGTATCTTTTATGTGTACAACATAACAACTCATACGGAATGATCTTATATAATTCATAAAGCAAGAAGATAAAAGGGTTGGTTCTGCCAAAAATTGAAATTCAGGGTGGTAGGTCGGAATCACGTTTTAGTTATTATAAATTGAAATTGTTGAACTGCCTCCTGATGAGCTTGCGTACTAGAAATAGTAAAGTATTACTTGCTTTACATCGTCAATGAGCCTTAATTGACAAAGGCAACAATTGTCCCATATTTCCTGAAAGATAAATTACTTTTATATGTAATCAGAATCATCTTGTATTCAAGAAGGGAGAAGATGCCATTAAGCAATAATTTTTCTAAAACAAAACAAGGTCTGCGTTGGGTTGGGGTAGAGCTGGAGAAGTTATTTTGTCTTGTTTGATTAGGTAAAAATGATATATATTACACATCCGTACACGCAACCTCAAATAATTGTTACACAAATCAAATTTGTGTAGCCTTCAGGTGACATTACTTTATCAGCAAGACGGCAACGTCAGAACACAACACTATAATGGAACAAATCGTCTCTTTCCGACATGACAACACAGCAACAGATTGTTAGCAATTAGTTTAAGCTTCAGTTGGCATTAGTTCACCAGCAACATCACAACACAGCAGTTGAGCAAATCATTTCTTTCCAACATCACAACACAACACAACGCTGACGCAAATCACTGGTAGTGCAATCAAACTATTAAGGAGAATAATAAAATATACAAATGACTACAGATATAAGCAACGATAAACATCAAGCCATTAAGTGGAGTCTTTTGTATTATATATACGTTAGCTTATTCTTTGTTTTTTTTGAAAAGTGAAAGTAATTATATTAAACTAGCAAAAGGTATTGTACACCATTACAATGAGTTATATTATCCGGTGACAAAACAAAACATTTCAGGCAAAAAATAGTGAAAAATATCTGCTATAGTCCAGTTCACAATCTTTTTTGCTTGATGTTTATTTTCTTCCACTCCTTTATATAGTCTCTTATTCCTTTCTATCACAAAGGTCTGCTTTAGACTCAAACTTTCACTGCAATTCGCGTCCACTTTCGTGCGGCAATCCCGCCTACGTCCGTTTAAGTAAGATTCAGCCTTCTTCTATGAATGTCACCAAATAATTCCGTTAGCCCTCGAACACCTCACGTGCACACAAGTGTTTAAAGTGTTTCTCTTACACACATAATAACACAAGTGTAAAATAGAGTAAAGAAAGCAACAAGAGGTATATATTAGTCGAAGCTACCCTTTCATTAACTCTCAACAAAATGTTAACAAAAGATACAAGTATCTCCTTCTCGAAGCACTCAAAAGGAACTCCCTATTTGAATCCCTTTCAAGGAACTCCCTACTCGAAGCCTTTACAATGAGAACTCCCCTAAAAGCTCTCAACTCTCAAAGTTCTCTCCTCTGAGTAGTTTCTCTCAATGAGTGAATGACTCAATGAATGAATCTCTGAATAGCTCTCAACTCTAATGAGCTATTTAGAGGCTTCTCTAGATGACTAAGTTAGAATCATGAAAGAACTCTACTAACTAAGATCGCGATCTTATCCTATCTAATAGGATTAAGTTACATCACATTAACAAGATAAAAGATTACCCTATCTAGGAATGATTATCCTTATCCACAAAGATCCCTTCTATCTTCAGATGATCCTTCCACATGATCTTTATCTTTTAAAGTTGATGTTCATCCACTGTGATCTCTTCCACCACATTATCATGTGTCACATCATCGATAGTTGCCACGTCACTGCTGATGTGTTTTCACCACGGCCTATCCGCACATAAGTCCATCAATGCACGTCCATGGACAAGTCCATCTTCCATGATTAAGCTCACTCGTGGTACAGTCTTGTTGCTCCATCACTAAGTATAAGTCACAATCCGAGTTAGTACAAAACCTCGCATATTTCACATACCTTCAACCTTCCTCGCCGAAGTCAAGTGCTTATGCACCTTGTCACGCTCGCATGCCTTCGTGCATCCTTGGGGGATCTCACATGCCTTTGCGCATTCTCGCACACCCTTAGGTCTCACAAGACTTAGTTCATCAACTCTGCGCGACCTCACATCTGAATCTTACGTCTCATCAAAGATTTCAGCTAAAGTGCGTCTACGCGTGCCTATGCATATCTAATCTTGCCTACTCTCGAGATCTTCGCCGATACTTTCCGCATCTTTCACCTACTTCACAAGTTCCTCAGGTTTTTCTCTCCAACTCGCAAGACTTTGCCTTGTTTCCTCGTCAACACGCCTTTCTCACGCTGACCTGCATTGTAGCACTTGACTCTCGCAAGACACATACTCGACATGTTGAGTGATGCCCGAGTACGTACCCCGCAAGGGTGGCATGCTAGAATGGTCAAACTCTCGAAAACTCAGTAAATTTTTTTTTCAAAATTTATCATAAACGTATGCGAAAATCAGTAATCAATTTTGGGCCTATTCCTTTCTTTCATAACAATCAAATCACATTTATTATTATAACACTCAAGATCATTCTCATTTACAAACCTTTCCACTCGCCATCATGCTCATGCACCATCGCGACTTTTATGGTTAGAGAAATTTGAAACCTCTTTTGATCTTCTGGCCATATCTTGTTCTCTTGACCTCCAAATGACATGGGACTTAAACCATTAGATTCGAAACATGTTGCTCCACATCTCCACAAAAAATTATAGCCATCTGAAATCATTTGGGAGAGATTGAGTGATATATGTTGGACGTAAATGGTGAGAAATTCTGGAAAATTATAACTGGAGTATTTTCATTAAACTTGCTTCGGTATTTTAAAGATATCTTGTTCTGTAGTTATCCGAATGGAATTATTTTTGATTTGGAATAAACTAGAGACATAGGATTACAAATTTTCTAAAGAAATTGAATTTTAATTCTATCTATAAAATTCTAGAGTTTGAATTAAATTTGATTATAGAATGTTGTTTTAGTTTATGGATAGTCCGAAATGTTTGGGGTATAACTTTCAAATTTCTGAACCAAATTGCATGATTTTGGTGTCATTAGAAATTTAAGAGATAGGAGAACAATTTTCAAGAAGAAAGTATTATCAAATTAATTCATTTTCATTTTCTGATTGAGAGTGAATAGTAGACCCGAAAGTGTGTTTTAGGAAAAATCTGAATTGACCAAGTAAGTTAGGAATTGTGATTCTAATGGTTTTATTGAGGTATAAACCATAAGTATAAATGATACTTATGTGAGATTGGAAATATGAATGTTTACGCGATGAGAATAATAGAGTGATACCCAGAATTGTCGTTGAGCATGCATTGTATATCGTTCATATACACATTTATACATAAATAAGTACTTATAATTATGTTATTATTAATATATGTGTGCATCGTGTGTATTTCATAATTTTGATGTGCAGGATAAGCGTCTGCATTTAGTTGTTTCCAAATCATAGAAGTTAACGCTTATCTAGAGCGTAATGTGAGTTGACTTAGATGGTCTCATTTTATTGTTTGTTTTAGTTTCAATTTTTGCAATGAATGACTGTTGATATGATTATTATGCAATGTGAATATGATTGATATGATTGTGCTGATTCCGAACATTGAAGGTCCAATGATTTTGATGCATAAATGTGATATTGAAGTGCTACTTGTATGTGAATGAGAAAAAATAAGTGTATTCTCAACTTAATTATTGAATGCCAAACCAAGGTCCGATGATGTATGTGAAAGTGATTGTGAATTTGAAATCATGTGACTGATTAAAAATATGTGAATGTGATGCATTTCATTACATGAATGCATGAAACATAAAGGAAGTTGTGACCAGAGTAGAAAAAGCTTAAAGCTCAAAATATAGAAAAGAGCTTATTGCTCATAATGTGAAAAAGAGCCTCAGGCTTAGTGTGAATGTACCCGGTATCCACTAGGGGATATGGGACATTATCTGATATAGCTCGGTATCCACTAAGGGATATAAGCTAGTAATTGGGCACTCAGTCACAATAAAGTAATAAATGAAAGTGAGTCACATGTGCATTGCATATTCATTTAATATGTATATTTGAATGATTGCGATATCCTATTAACTTGTAATTGAATGAGAAGGTGAATGTTGTGACCAAAGTGATATGTGATTATATGAACTATATGTGTATGTGATTGAGTGAGCCATCGAGGATGGTCACTCACTAAGTTTGCAAAACTCACCCAAAATGTGCAATATTTTTTAGGCTCAAAAGAGTTACCCCGTTAGGCAAATAGGAGTATAGCCACTGCATTCAAGTAAGAGCTAGAGGTCGGGATCAATTCGCGTCTGCATTGTATTTCTTTATTTTTGTATCAAATTGAGTCTTCTGCAATTACTATATCTTGAATATTTAAAATTTTCTGTATGTAATAACTTTCGAAATTGGAAATGTTTTGCAAAATGAAATTGTTCAAAGTGTAATAATAATAATTGTGATTTCGATGTTTATGATATAAAAGTATGGGCCCGAATTTGGTTATTAATTTTCCCATATGAGTCTGATAAATTTGAAAAAATTTGTATTGAGTTTTGAGTGTTTGGCTAATTGATTGTTCTAGCACGCGACCCTTAAGAGGTATGTACTCGGACATCACTCAGGATTTCGAGTACGTATCTTGCGATAATAGGGTGCTACATGCATACCAAGCATTAGCCAAGACTCGCCAAGACTCACACGATCTCGCAATTTGGACTTAGGGGCCTAACATGGAATACATCATTGTAGTAAAAGTTGTCTTTATGAACAAATATAACACCCCACTACCATAAAGTATATACCAGAATATCCAGAGAACATTGAAGTACATATCCTATGATAATAAGTAAACTACATAAAACAGTCTACTATTCCTTAGAAGTCAGCTGACAGACCTTTGAGTCATTTCTTAATCCAAAATTGTTCTTCTAGAGTAACTTAGGAATTAGGTCTGCTCTCTCGTACCTGAAAAGTTACGTTGTAATTTTGATGAGTTTTGCGAACTCAGTGAGCTAACCATCATTGATGGACTCACTCATATCAAATACACAAATATGTCACATATAACCAAACTCATAACATTCCTCATCTTAATAAGACATAATGAATGTCACACATTTCAAATACTCTTTCAGATCTTACATATATCCCAATCAACCACATTAACATCAATTAATCAAATGTAGCATATCACTTTATCATCACAATTTTAGAAATATATTCTTAATCATATACTTCAGAATCATAATGTACAAATGCAGATGCATATGAGACTCATTTTTATTTTTATTTTGTTATGACCGAGTGCCTATTTCACTGTCCCGTATCCGTTGTAGATAATGGGCTCATTAAATGTTGAGCCTGAGGCTCATAACTAAGCTTAAAGCTCTTTTCACGTTGGCTACTCCCGTCACAATTCCTTTTTGTGAACATACATCATATAATGCAGTATAACAGTTCATATAATATATCATCAGTCATTTTCAATCAATGAGCACATTCAATTTTCACAATTCATTGGATCTAAGTCCGGCATTCAACAAATAATTGAGCATTCAATTTCCTTATTAACATTCAAATAACAAACACTCCTAATATAGTCCCGAATATTAAACTCCTAGGACAATTAATTATCCAGAATCAGTAATATCACAATTACAATAAGATCATTAATAGGTCAATAATTGGAAGTTAAACAGAAATAAATCATTCCTAATAAGAATATCTAGGTTACTCACAGTACGCTCCAGTATACACTATTACCTGGATGGGCATGCAATGTCTTGATGATGGTGTTTGATTTAAGCATCTATACATCATACAATACAGATAGAATTCACATTTCAACGTTGATCAATTAAATACATATTCACTTATGCACATACATATATATGCCATGTTCAATGCATGCCCTATGACTATCCTGGGTATGTTTCCTTAATCATAATTCATAATCATTCACATATTGTCACTTGGATATGTCTTGTTTGCCATTAGGTTAATACCTTAAGTAGACTTGATCATGCTCATTCATTAACCATGCATTTACTAACTCTTTTCTAGCGTTACAAATATTTCATATAATTCAAAATTCTCATTCATTCATTCTTAATGCATTATTAATATCCTTTGGAATACATTCGCATTCATATGAATTTCGTCATTCCTTTAACACTCCTTCATTCCAAACTTAGATGCATTGTTATCAAACATTCTTTTCCTATGTATAACATCAATTATCAATCAAAACTTATCACAAATTTAACCAACTTTTCCAACATCAAATTATGTTAATTTTAAACCTTAATCAAGTCCAAATGCATCATAGTTAAGTACCTTATCCTTAATAGGTTCAAAAATCACACAAAAGAACATTTTCTTTATTGCCATGCCATTTCCACGATCGTGTATGGCTTCCTACAATCGTGGGATAGGTTATCCAAAACTCCTCATCCAATTCCTTTATTAGTTTTTCTAGATTTTCGCGGACAAGTTTCAGGTCAGTTTTGTATGGCCATTATGACATAAAAATTGAGTTTTATAGATAATATGTTCTTCTGAAAAAATGTTCCTCTATGTCTTAAGTTTCTAGTTAACTAAAGTTCATACAATTTGGTTAATTATTCATAAAGTTATACCCAAAATCTTATAGACTGTTCTCAAACAATGACATAATCCAAAACTTAAATTCGAGCCAAATTTCAAAACCAACTAAAATTATATTCCTTCATGAAAATTGTATACTTATGTATCTAGTTTAATCTACAATTAAAATCATCTCATTTGGATATCTACAGATTAATTTATGGCCAAAATACCGATGTCTGTTCAGTGAAGCCTATTCAGTGATGCCAGTACAATTAACTCACGTCTTACACCTTATTCATGCCTCTGTTAGACCTGAATTATACTATAATTCCTCATTAATATCATCTCCAATTCCAATTCAAAATTATTCAATTGATAGCACAACTCATTGTCTTTCATACATCAAAAATCAAACTAAAAGCTATTACATTATTATGCATATAGTCCTAGTTATTTCTCAATTCAAGCACACTTAATTAATATCTTTCTATAGCATAAATCCACCTTCATTATGTTTCAAATCCAGACCTAATTTATCCATGAATCAATCTATATCCCACGGTTTTCATCCACCAAGAGGAAGTATAGAAAAATTCCAAGTTCAATCAACATATTTCTAGCACATATCACCACCAATATTACATGCATTTCATTCCAATTCAAGCATGATTCACATGCTACTAAGCATGCCATAAAGATCAGATTGCTACTTACTTATTAGGCTAACAATTCAGCTGAAAAGTCCAGATTATACTATCCCTCTAAGAAGGAAAAATTTATCATAAACTCAAGGTGAAGATGAGCTAGTTTTAGTAAAAGCACAAGACAACAAATAATTGGTTTCTTGGTTGTTTTGCGAGAGGTTAAGGTGTGAATTTTGTGTACCAATTTACCTAGAGTAAAAACTAGAATACAGAGAAAAGTTTGAAGCAATTTTGGTGGAGAGAGGTAAGGTAAACAACAAAAACGTTGCTGCTAGAATTTGCTTCGTCAACATGCTAGGTGTCACAAATTTTTCAAAGACATATGTCTTAAGGCAAGGAATCCACTTGCCCATTTCATATGCTGCCATTAATCCACACATTAAATTGCCATATGTCACTAATTAACCAGTCCATATGTTTGATTATAATTAGTCCATATGTCACATAATAATTGATCCATTTTTCATTAATTAACTATGCCAAATGTCACCCAATTATAGGCGTAATCATCCTAATTTTATTTTATTTTATGTATCAATTTATCCTACACTTGGAATTTTTTAAATCGAATTGTACATATTAATTCATCAATCTCCCAATTAATAAAAATTAATTCCAATTTACTAATTGGAATCCAATCAATCCAAAATTCGAAACATAACAATTCACAATCCACATCATAGTCACATAACATTTTTCATACCTTGGGACATGTCATATGAGTGCATATACTTACTTATAATGTGTACAAATATCAATTCGTGTATGAATGTTAATGTTATACATGTATATGCAATGCTTGATCTAGGGTTGAACCATAAGCATGTTTCAACAAACAGGATATTACAATTCTCCCTTTAAGAAATTTCGTCCGCGAAATTCTTACTGGAATGATCATATAGGTAGGCGTACTGTCTTTTTATGTTCTCTTCTATTTCCCATGTGGCTTTTTCACTTGAATGATTCCTCCAAACGACTTTAACCAATGGAATCACTCTATTTCTGAACTGTTTAGTTTGATAGCCTACCATCTTTACCAGTTCCTGAACATAACCCAGATTACTTACAATTTTGACTTCCTGAATCGGTAACGCATGTGTCATATTAGATTGATATCTCCTAAGCATACTCACATGAAACACATTGTGTATCTGAGCCACTTTAGTAGGTAGTGCTAACTTATAGGCCAATGGTCTAACTATCTCTGTGATCTCATATGGACTAATGTATCTAGGGTTGAGCTTACCCTTTTTACCAAACCTCAGTACTCCTCGCCAAGGCGATACTCTCAGAAACACCTTATCTTCCACTGATACTCCATATCTCTCCTGTGCTGATCCACATAACTCTTCTGTCTATCTTGTGCTGCTTTAATTCTACTTTGGATCAATTTCACTTTTTCCACAGTATCCTGAATCAATTCTGGACCTTCAATGATCCTTAAACCTTCTTCATCCTAATACAGTGGTGACTGACATTTCTTGCCGTATAAGGCTTCATATAGAGCCATGTCGATACTACTGTGATAGTGATTATTATATGCAAATTCGATAAGTGCTACATACTGGTCCCATGCTCCTTGGAACTCCAAAACATAAGCTCTAAGCATATCCTTAATAGTCTTGATAGACTCAACCCCTTTGAGGATCAATATTCAAGGGTGCTTTGTGCATGTTAAACAACATTGGTATAGTTTTGATCTTAATTGTTGGGCCCGTGTTTTGTGTCCCAGGCTTGGATCCCCGGCACTTCAAGTTTGCACGCGACCACAACCTTAATCAGTATTGTCCTCTTTGGTCAAGGGTGAGTCCACGACTCGAACCCATGACCTCAAGGTTTTGTACATGCCTCTCACCATTGAGCCAATTTTTGAGGTTTTGGATGATTAATGGTTTTGGTTAGATTTTGATTAAGTATGATTGAAATAAGTTATAAGGCTTGATGGAATAATTTTTAGGAGTTAATTCTTCTTGTAAAGGTTAGTAGAATTTTTATTATATGGTTTGATTGAATTAAAAGTGGTAAAAATGCCTAAGGGCATTTTGGGCAAGTCACTTAAGGGTATAAGTTTTAAGGCTTGAGGTTAAGGGCAAAATGGACAATGCATGAGAAATAAGAGTATAAAAAGAAAATAAAAAGAAGAAAATTTGTTAAAAATAAGAAGAAGATGTCGTGGAGGAGGAGAAGAAGAAGAAGAAGAGAAGAGGAAACTAGGGTTTGAAGATTTGAAAGAGATTTGAAGCTTCAATCAAGTAAGTAATGCTTAGATCTCTTGGCTTTGAGTGATTTAAAGCTTAGAATGTGTAAGAAATGGGTGAATAATGGGTTAGGTTAAGGTTGTTATGTTGAATTTTTAGGGTTTATGATTCAAGCTGGATTTTGATGTTTTTGTTAAGGATTTTGGGTTGAAATGAGGTTAGAAATAAAGTAAGAGTAATGTTTTAGAGTTTTATTTGAAAGATGTGAAGTTTAGAGTGGAAGATCTGTAGAAAATTGGGCGACGGTGCGATTTCTGGGTTCGCACGTCGCGACGTACTCTTGCAGACTTCGCGGCGCTCGAAGCCAGCAACGTCGCGACGTGCGAAGGTGCTCATCACGACGTGCGCAGCCGTCCACGTGGCGGCGTGGGCAGGTGCTCGTCGCGACGCACATGCTCGTCCCGACGTGCAGCCGCCTCCTTGTCGCGACGAGGACCACTTTTTCCAGCATTGATCTGTTTTGATATTTTTGGCATAACTTTTGATGTAGACTTCCAAATTGAGTGATTTTGGAGTCATTAGAACCGTAAAAAAATGGGGGACATGTTTCTAAAAGAAAGTATTATCAGATTTTGTCAATTGTTTGATCTTATTTTGAAAGTCCTATTGAATGGGAATTTTGGCTATTTTGTTAAAGGAAATCAAGGAAAGCAAGAGGAGCAAGTATGAGGCACT